>VDFB02293909.1:0-88287 GCA_007258455.2 Sequoia sempervirens | reverse complement strand
TTTCCTTCAATCCAATCTATATTTCTTTTTCAACATACCATACAATATTCTTTAAACAAATTCTAATATCCCAAAAAACAACATCAAATTTTACTAGTGAATGTAGAAGTATTAAAAACTTTATACTGATTACTAATATCATAATTGATATTTTTTCCTTGTTTATCTCAAAATTGTCAGCTGCAAATAGAGTATCTTGCAAGAGTGGGTATATATACTACCTTTCAATTTTATTCAGAATACTCAAATTTTCAGTATTCATCATTGAAATTGTATCATTGTTTGTTCTACTAACTATAATAGGGCTATTGGTAGAGCTAAGATTGGGTTGGTCCCATGCCTAGGAAGATGAAGTTACAAAATTACTATCAGTAGAGTTTTCACATAAGGTATCAAAATTGACAATTTCAAATATACTTGGACAATGCATTCCAAAGTTTGCAAGAGAACTATCAAAGGCATAGTCTTGCAAATGGATTCTAGTATCAATATTGGTATTAGAGATTACTCTAATATCTTTTGGATCAAAGATAGGAAGATCTAATTGTTGAAATCAAGTTCAACAATGTCCTCATTGTTATCAATGATATTTGCAAAATATTGCATATAGTCATCAATGTTGGGGTGAGAGATATTTTTATCACTCACGGTATCTGATTCTAATTTTTGTATTCCTAAATTGCTTGAGCTATTATCAGGCATGCTTTGTTTCAATAATTTGGTCGAATGTAGCATGTCTGCTGGGTTTGAATCGGTATAGTTGAAATTTGTGATTGCCTTATTTCCTTTTATGGAAATTGCAGCCATATCATAAGCATATGCAGCTTCTTCGGCCATATCAAAACTTCCTAGCCACTATCATTTTTTCAATTTCTTGTTCCAAATTTCTACAACATAACTACCCCATGGACGTTTTCTAACACCTCTATATGATACTTCTTTTGCAGATTGTTCAGAGTCATCAGAACTCGAGCATAGGCCTTCATTATCTTGTTCATTAGAGAAAGTTTGTTGCAATAGCTTGGTGGTATGGTCAAAATTTGTGATTGCCTTATTTCCTTTTATCGATATTGTAGCCAGGTCAAAAGCATAGGCAGCTTCCTTGGCTGTATCAAAACTTCCCAGCCATTGTCGTTTTCTCAAATTTGTATTCCAAATTTCTGCACCATATCGACCACTTTGACATTGTCTAACACCTCTATACGATATTATTTCTGCACATTCTTAAAATTCATCAGAATTGAAGCCTACGTCTTCACTTTCTTCTGCTACTTGTTTGCATTGGCTAGATGCAAATTTATTCTTTGGCTTCTTGTTCTTTTGTAATCTACATTCTAGATAACATAGTTTAGGAATAGGTTCCTTGGACAAGTAGCTACAATGGTTAGAATTGATGTATACAAAATTAGTAGTTGCATTTTTGCTTCCAATTGCTATTGCAGCTTTATCATAAGCATGAGCTGCTTCTTCTGCAGTATCAAAAGTGCCAAGCCATTGTTGCTTCTTCAAGTTGGGGTTATAGATTTATGAACCATATCTACCTGACCGTTTTCTGACACCTCTATATCTTTTCTCCATTGCTTTGTTTAATTTTCTAAAGCACAATTGACACTTTGTCAAAACATTTCCCTATTTGACATTAATGCATTTCTAGTGTTGTATCAACTACAATTACAAATTTATGCTACATATTTGGTGACAAATAATTATCAATACAAATGAACATAAAGATGAATTAAATAAAATATGAAAATGTAGCCAAGTAAATGAACATAATATACATTCACAACTTATTTATCTAATCATCTTTAGCATTTTCATATTACTTTTTGAGAAATTGTCATTTTTTCCTAGGAAACAATCAAATACCAAACAAATAAAATATGACTAATACACTTGCTATAGATAATATAAAAAAATGAGAAGAGTTTTTTACAAAAACAAGCAATATAAAGAGGATCAACATCTCTGTTATGAGTAGTGCAAATCCCATTGACATCATCTTATCAAACTCTTTGTCTACAATTGTATTCCTTCTGCATAATTTTCTCATTCTCTTCTCTTGATGTCCTTCAACTGCAAACGATGATTGATTTAAACATGCATTGTACTAAGAAATGGCTTTTTATAAATGACATATTGCTCCAAAGTTATATTTTCTATAGAATGTCAATGACATAACACCTAAATATTTCTTGTTGAATCGTAGAATTATAAGCCAATTTCAAATTTTCAACTATGGCCGACATTCAAACTTGATGCAAAAATTCCTTTGTTGATCATTAATTTCATCTTTCCACCCATGCATTACTCAGGTTAAGCTGATCATTGGCATTACTCTTACGAGGAAACCCATACTTTTCAATCATGGCCTAGATTGAAATTTGATGAGAATACCTTTTATAGCATAGTGGTATGCAAGAGCTTTTCTATGCATGTTAGAGCTGCCTCACGACAAATATATTATTTAAGAGAGTTATAGCAAAATGCTTTCTAGTTAACTATCTTAAATAGACAAAGCTGAAATGTTATGCTAGTAAGGGACAACTGGTAAGGTGTGAAGTTGCAAAATCAGGACATTCATCCTACTCATAGTCTTTTCAAAGATTGTTTGTCCTTAACACCTTTTGCTTTGCATGATGAAGCAAATGTTTTGTTTACTTCAAGCTTTTTGATGTCCTAGAACAAAAAAAAAAAATTGTTGAAGAAACATTGATTATTTATGGTAGATTTCCATTTCTTCAACTTCTTCAACTTTGTAATTTTCATACAAAAATCTTCACCAAAATTATGTCGTCAATCCAACTTTTTCCAAACTTGACTAACTTACTATCCATTTCAAAAAGGAGACATAGGAATTTGCATATCTTTCCTCTTGAAGCAACATTCAATGCATTTCGTTGAAATTATCATGACACGGTTGCTAACTCGACTTTTCTCATTTTCATTAAATGAGATACAAAGTCTTTAGAAAATTTTCATGCACAAGATAACTTGGTGCAATATGCACTAGGAAAAATATTAATCAATCTACATACAAATGCAATAAATATTTAATACTAATAATAACAATTGTTCTACTTTTTCTTTGGCATAACAACAGATGACTTGAATACTATTTTCTGAATATTTAGTGGATTATGCTTTACATTCTTAAAATATGCATTACCATGTTTATAATATATATAGTTGCATTGGATAGCTTTTATTTCAGCCAAAGCATTTTTAGTATTAAACCATGTTGCATATACTGTCAATTTCAAAAGTATAATGAAACAAAGTTTAATACAAAAATGCTTTTGCAAAACAATAAACTTCTCCAACCCTATGCACTTAAAGAATACTACAATTTTGTGTCGTATACAATGTACTTTTTTTATGTTTCTTTTATCTATATTTCTAGTATTCCTTGATTTCTATTCCCAACACGATATTTTTGTCTAAAGAAAAATTTAATTTAGTATGGAAGTATTTAGATAACCCTAACTCCCCTAACACCTGGCAATATGCATGTTCTAGTTTGTTCCATTGTCATAGGGGGCATTGCAAGTCTCATCTTTTCTTTAATTTTCTGTGAGTTATTGTTTTCGCATTACTCATTTGACTCATTGTTATAACAACCAAATTGAAATCGTCTTTGTTCATGATGGGAATATAGTGGTTATCATCCATTTCTCATGTTATATGATGCGTAGTCCACTGTATTATTATATTAAGTGTTATTGCAAATTTATATTAGTACCAAGGAAGTGTGCAAGTATGTGAGAGTTTGAAATGTTGAGTACAACTTCGTAATAGCCTAAAAAACAAAAAAAACAATAATTGTAAACTATGAACTACTGGCACAAATAAACTCTTATAAATTATTTTCTTTATTTTTCTTTCAAAGTTGTAACTATATTTTTCTTACAGTTCTCATTAAGCTAATTTACAAGTTTAAGGCAATACGTACTTCCTGATGTTTTGCAGAGTCTAGCTTTGTATTCAAATGTGTATATTGTGAGCCTGTTATAAGAGATGATAGTAAAATGTTGGCTTTCCAGTGGCTGCACTGAATGTCATTAAAATTTTGATAATGAGCTTATTGTCTATTGTCTCTGTAGGTTTACAGAATTTGGGGGTACTACTTCTCACATGCCAGTTGAAGATCTGGCCTTTGGAGTTGCTCGCTTTATTCAGAAGGGAGGATCCTTTGTAAACTATTATATGGTAGGATTTAGCTTGTAGCAAATAGGTTGTTGTAGCACGTGTCATTCTTATATGGCTTCATTGTAAGAGTAATTCAATTGCTCTTCTTTGCAGTATCATGGTGGGACAAATTTTGGTCGTGCTGGAAGAGGGTCATTTGTTACAATTGGTTATAACTATGATGCACCTATAGATGAATATGGTATGTTTTGTCTGGCATGAGATAAGATTCAGTCTTGACATTCTCCTTGGTTAACAGTGTTAAACTGGAATAGAGACAATTTTTTCTGAATTACATAGAATCCTTAAATAAGCAATATGTTTTTTTATCTTCAAAAAAATGAGGTTTAAATCCCACTTTAAGTTCCTTGCTAATAATAAATTCTACATTTCTCCTCAGTACTTATTACTCCCATAGCGCATCCCCAATAAAGGGATTGGGAGGAAAGTTTGCAAAAGGAAACCATAAATATGATCCCACCATCCAATGGAACTCTCCAAATAAACTATGATAGGGGCTGCTATTTGCTAGTGCAGGTGTAGAATGAATGATCAAGGCAAGATAATTTTCTACTATTATGAAGCTTTGGGGATCACAACTAACAATGTAGCAAATGCTAAGGCTTTGTGGAGAGGATTGTGAATTGCAAGAGAGAAAAAATAAGTCAGATGTGAGTTTATGGTTAATGCCATGGGAAAAAGTTAAAAACCATCTGCGAATATTGGCAATTGAAGAAGATTATGACTGACTGTAAATTTTTGTTTTCAGAATTAGAAGAAAAAGTCATAAACCATTTAAAAAGAGCAAGGCATATATAGTGACCAGGGCATATTGTAAATATGGGATAAAATCAAATTCTAAGGGAAGTAATTTAGTTTTAAAAATCTGCCTGGTGGGACATTCAACCATTAAAGATTTGGCAAATATAAATTTGGAGTTGTCAAAGGGGTTGAGCCTTTAGGTTCTCATTGTAGAGACCAAGTTCAAATCCCCAAAGTGACATCTAATATGAGAATCTAAATTGTGTCTCTCAGACTTCCATTGTTGCCTTGTAATTGATATCTAAGTTGCATTCTAATATTAATGCTCTCTAGGAGCTAATCTTGGTCTCATTTGTACTCAGTTGCTTGCAATGAGCCATATTTGTAAGCTTTCTTCAATCTAAAAAAAATTGGAGTGCCAACTCTCCACAATGACTGAAGGTGAACATATGTGACAAGTAATTAAGGCATTTAATATTTTAAATTCCCTGAGAATGCCAGCTGGCGTTTCCAATGGGCATGCCCTTATAGGCATTTTTTCCCACTAAGTTGTTGTTCAAATGATGTCAATTTAGGAGTTTCTGAAGCTGGGTAGAAAAATTCACTAACGTATGCTCTCAGGCTTGTTTCTCCTCTTCCATGCTGCTTGCCATCTGGTTTGATCTTTGCTTAAGCTTCTGTGTGGCCCAGTATGTTGCTTTATCTTGTGCATGTCTTTCTCTGGCTTGCTATTAGATTCCTAGACAGGTCTTATTCCCAGACAGGTCATATTCCCAGATTTTAGTTTTCTGTGATAACTGTGGAATGGAAATTTAGAGGGTAATTTAAGGTGGCAAGGAAGATATTTTCTTCCTTTTTCATTGACTAGTTCCAAACTCCTTTGAACTTGCACCATGATTTAAATTTCTGACATGGAATAGGGAAAGAAAGAAGGAATTTTGGAGTTTCTATGGTAACCCAGAGTTCACAGCAAAAGATAAATTTGTATGAAGCCATCTTTATAGATTTTTGCAGTCCCTTCAAAATCCTTTTGGCTCCAAAGCATAGCTATAGGATAATCAGTTTTGTAAAAAGAAAATTCAGGGTTTGGCATCTTATAATTTGGCTATTCTACAGAAGCTCTCCTCTTGCGTGGAGGTAAATAAATTTAGTTCTCACATGGTGGAGGAGGGTTAAAAATAGAGTTCATATTCTTAACCAAACCTTCCTCTCAACTCCATGCACACTGAGTAATGGTCAGCCAACAAAGAGGCAACGACAAAATGGGTGAAAGGTCTTCTACAAAAATATTCAGGTTGGGCCAGAGCAAGAAGGTCCTAAGAAAACATAGTGAGATGATAAGGAGAAACAAAAATTGTTTTTATGATTTGTAGGACGTCCATAGTTTTCATGTTGGCTTGGTTAAGGACTTAAAGCCCGGTCAACTCCTAGATAATGGAGTGGTAATGGATGAGCCCACTAAACTCACCGCTGATCTAGCTCTAGAAATTTGGAAGTCAGCCCCACTTTGAAGGATAAAGATGAAAAGAAGCTCAAGTGAGCAACATTGAACCTATTTAGAGCAAGACTGTTTGCCAACTTGAAATAAAAAAAATTCATGGATGTAGCAAATAAACAGTTGGATCTTAAATATTTTTAAACATGTAAATTGTTCTGAGTTTGGTATTTTATTCCATTGTTCAAAATGCTTGAAATCCTTTAGAACATGAACTATTGCTTTTTTTCTTGCTTTGGCAGGGCTTCTTAGGCAATCAAAGTGGGGGCACCTTAAGGAATTACACAAGGCTATAAAGCTCTGTGAGGCTGCTTTAGTTAAAAGTGATCCTGAAGTTAATTCTCTTGGGACTTACCAGCAAGTAAGTTGAGCATTCTGATTGGTTTTATACTTGATAGCCTAATTCAATTTAAAGTCTCGTTTGAAAAAAGAAAAAAAGTTAAAAAGTTGAAAATGCCATTGTAAACACAAAATGAGCTGACACCATTGTCCATTGACAGTGATTACAGGAGTGCGATGATGTCTCAGGATGAGATTCATTCATTTCCTCCTGAAGACCCCTTGCAGTCAAGCCTAAAGAATTCTAATGGCTTGGATCGCATAAGTTTCAATGATGAGGCTTTTGTAGAACCTCCTTCATATGCAGATGTTGTCTTTACTCCCTTTGGGGAAGAGTCTGTTATTGGAAATGGAAACAATGCAAGAGAAAGAGGGGACTCATTTTTCTCACAGTCGGACTCATCGAGTTCAGAGTATTTGATTATAATAGTATCTCAACCTCAGAAGGAGCAAGAAATTGCAAACACTCTTGTTCTAACCGGGAACACATATGTTACTTATTTGATTGTAACTCATACCAATATGACTGAGTTTGATGAACCTGTATTTAGTGTCATACGGAGGTTTCGAGATGTAGTAACATTGGCTGATAGGCTTGTAGAATCCTATAGAGGATATTTCATTCCTCCCCGTCCTGATAAGACTGTAGTTGAAAGCCAGGTAATGCAGAAGTAGGAATTCATTGAGCAGCGAAGATTAGCATTGGAGAAATATCTTTGCAGATTGGCTGCAGATCCATTAATTAGGAAGAGTGATGAGTTAAGGTTGTTTCTCAAGGTTGAAGGAAAGCTGCCATTAACCACCACCATAGATATGGCTTCACGAATGCTTGATGGTGTTGTCAACCTACCTCGACAGCTATTTGGAGAAGGTATTCCCATAATTTCGGCTCAAGATGTTGCTCAACCAACAAAGGGAGGGAGGGATCTTATTAGAATATTCAAGGAACTAAAGCAGTCGGTCACTAATGACTAGGGAGGAGTAAAGCCTCTTTTTGTTGAAGAAGACAAAGAATTTTCAGAAAAGAAAGAAAAATTACAGGATTTGGAACATGAGCTAATTGATGCATTGCAGCAGGTAGGAAGCTATTCTCTCATAATTTGTCATTTCTCTTATCTATGCAAAGGGTGATTTTCATTAACCATACAGAGACTATCGAACCTTGAATTTGCTAAGATTGAAATATTTTTTTAGACAGATGGATGAAGTGAAGGGCAAGGTGAAGGGATTAATGAAGAAAATAAACAACCCATTTGTAGCAAGGTCGTCTTTGTCAA
The DNA here is from genome assembly GCA_007258455.2 of Sequoia sempervirens. Taxonomy (NCBI): domain Eukaryota; kingdom Viridiplantae; phylum Streptophyta; class Pinopsida; order Cupressales; family Cupressaceae; genus Sequoia; species Sequoia sempervirens. The sequence continues at coordinate 80,226 of VDFB02293909.1, read as the reverse complement.
AATTCAAAGGGCAGGGTTGACTGTTGGGTTCGTCTTCTTCAGACGGTACAGACCAAAACAACGTACAAAGGCATTGGCAATCGTCAACACCATCGTTGGACAACAGGCCCAAAAATCCCCCACAAAACAACAGAGCAGTTGCAATAAATCAAACCCTCGAACAAAGAATTTCAGAGCCGGATTCTCACCTTAAGAGTAAACAGGTCACGGCTTCGAACCCCAAGCCGCAGGGTTTTGACCCTTTTGAAAGTCACATTTCCTCTCGAGTTGCCCCCAAATCGGGATCTTCGTTGGACATGTGTCAGTGCCCTGTCTACCACGACTGGTTTAAGTCTGAGCAAGAAGTTTCAGCCCATGTTGAGAATTTCTTAGAAACTAAGCAACAACTCAAAGAAGATCGGGCAGGGTGCCCAACAGATTCAAAAACAACTATTTTAGAAGATCGGGTGCACATTTTTCTATCTAGGAAGCCCTCCGATAAAACTCTAGACGTGGTTCTCAAGTTGCTAAGGAATATTGTGAGTGATCCCAGCAATGACAAATTTCGAAGGATCGGGATGACTAACCCTAGAATTCAGGAGAGTGTTGGCAGATCTAATTTCTAATATACTAGAACAACCAAAAACAAACATTTTGTTCAAGCAGTCTGCATTTAACAGGCAAAATTCAAGAATCATCTACTATTAAAACAAATAGAAATAATCAAAAGAATTGTATAGAAATAACATGCACCTGATTCTTCTTATTCCCTCCAACACTCCAAAGCACTTTACCACGAACACTGCAAAGCACCTTTACAACTCACAGTCCTTTGTCAACACATTCATGGACTGACAACATCTATTTATAAAGCTTTAAATTTTTTCGATAACTATGCAAAATCAATGGAAATTTCAAGAAAATCTGCTTAGAATCTTTATATAGTTATATCGCCGACAATTAGCTGCAATAATGCAATAAACAGCCTCCATATTCAACTGCAACAGTGAAAAGTAGCACCCACCATATCTGAAAAGAATATTGCGAAATATGGTCCAAAAAAAGTTGCATTGTTGTCATTGTTTTTATTTCGTTGTCAAACAAAAAGAAAAGTACTATTGTGTAATAGTGTTTCGAAATAAATTTGAACAAACTATACAATATGGAAAAAATGATGACATCATTCAAATATGACTCTACCAATCTATTGGCCAATAGAATTGGAAAAAAAAGTTTTTAAAAGTATTAATTAAATATGCAATCAACATAAACTTTGGGAAAAAATTTCCACATATTTAATTCATCAATTCTATTGGTTGATATTTGCCAAAGAAATAAAGTTAGCTGAAAGCATAAGTATACCTGCCTCCGCAGGAACTAATAATATAAGGTCCCTAAATCTATCATAGAGTCCTCATCAACACCAAATACTTTTAAGGAAAAAGAAAAAGACAAATCTTAGGGTAAAGCAATTGTTGCATCTACAGTTTAAAATTTTGGGAGATTGCTTCTTGACTCTAGATCTTCACGTCACATGGCTTCTTCATCAGATCTATTTTCGTCACTATATCCTACAAATACACATAAAATTCTGATGACCAACAATACTTCGACGAATTATAACTTCTGGAAGCTTATTATCCATTCAAAGTGAATATCAAATCTTTATCAAATGTTGATATTCACGTAAGCATCACTCAATTATTAACTGACATTTGTTTTTCAAATTCGCCTTTGATTACTTTTCAATATAGTAATGAAAACAAAAAGGGGACCACAATATTTTTTTCACATTGCGTTACCAAACTAGATTGAATTAAGAAAAATAAGAAAACCTGTTTACAACAAATTTGACAATAATTTTGAACAATGGAGGTGAAGAATTAGGTAGTTCTTTTAGTGTGAAAAAGGTCAAAAACGATGTCGACAGAGACGGTTATATCCATCAAGTTTTATCCATCCGATGCAGCGTGGATGACTGTTTATCTGAATAAAAAATTAGAGGAACAGTAATGGCCGGGCCCACCGACTCACCATCGTTGATTTCGTGTTGTGCTTATAAAAGAGGAAGAAGCAAGTCTTGACTCTTCAGTTTTGCGCTTCCAAATACATGTGACTATGTGTTGGAATCTAGTTGGGATGCAAATTGGTAAGACTAAGAGATGACAATGGAGAGACATACCTAAAATATTTATATTCATCGTGCTCCTCTTGTATTTGCAATTTGCATGGTTTTCGTTTTGGTTTGTCCCGCCTGTGGTATTTGAATGCATTTTGAAGGTTAAAAAGGAGGCTTTTTATGGGAAGTTGCTTCTAATTTGACCGCGCCGCACCGTTTCTCGGGACTGTATCACCCGCCAATGAAGACGTCACTAGGTGGGGTGGGGCGAAGCCTCCTGCAAAACATTACGGATGCTTTTAGCGAACTTGTACAGAATTAATCATTGCAGTGCTGAAGAAGAATATGATCGAAGCAAAACACATAGCCATGTGCAGGCAAACTTCAAGTGGCAGCTGCGTGGACAGCACCGAAGAGGAAAAGCAAAAGCACCATCACCTAGAGCACCTGTTTGTCTCCGTGTTGGTTTAGAAGGATCCCATTAACGCCAATGACTTCGACCTCGACCGTTGCCTAACTGCCACTCAGGTTGGTATATTTTCTTCTTTCTCCTCCTTTCGATACACGCACACCTTATCTTTACTGCCTTAAAATGGCTCAGATCGTCTATCGGGCTTTAAAATAGCCCAGATTACTTTTGCGGGGTCATTTGTCTAGAGTTCTTTATTGTAGAGTAACTTGAATGGCGATTGAGCATTCTGTTTGTACGTTGAGAATTGATTAGTGTGGAGATAGTTACGTTTATTTGTTTCCGTGAGGACAGATTGTGGAGGAGGTGAAGGCACTGTGGGCAATATCGGGGCCGATGGTGGTAACGGGGTTGCTGCAGTACTCGAGGGCTATAATATCAATGCTATTTCTGGGGCGCTTGGGGAAAACGGAGCTTGCAGGCGGGTCGCTGGCTATAGGGTTTGCGAACATAATGGGGTATTCAGTTATTTCAGTACTGGCTTTGGGAATGGAAACCATCTGCGGGCAGGCATATGGAGCCAAACGGTGGGGATTGCTGGGGCTGGCGCTCCAGAGAATGGTACTCATTCTTTTGACCGCTGTAGTGCCCACGGGTCCTGTGGCTCAACATGGAATGGATACTTTTGTTCTGCAGGCAGGACGAGGCCGTTACGAGAATGGCAGCGAAATACATTTTGTTCAGCATGTCGGACCTTTTCGCGCAGGCGCTGTTCCAACCGCTGCGAATCTATCTCAGAACTCAGAACGCCACATTCCCTCTTGCCTGCACGGCCGCCATTGCAGTCGCGATACACGTACCGATTAACTTTCTTCTCGTGGACTGCCTCGGCATGGGAATGACAGGCGTCGCATTGGCCGCCGCCTGGACGAATCTCAACCTCATTTTGTCGCTGCTCCTGTATTTCTGTTTAATGGGTACTGAATTCTCAACGTACAAACAGAATGCTCAATCGCCATTCAAGTTACCCTACAATAAAAAAACTCTCCACAAATGACCCGAAAGTAATCTGGGCTATTTAAAAGCCCGAGAGATGATCTGGGCCATTTTAAGGCAGTAAAGATAAGGTGTGCGTGCATCGAAAGGAGGAGAAAGAAGAAAATATACCAACCTGAGTGGCAGTTAGGCAACGGTCGAGGTCGAAGTCATTGGCGTTAAAGAGATCCTTCTGAACCAACACGGAGACAAACAGGTGCTCTGGGTGATGGTGATTTTGCTTTTCCTCTTCGGTGCTGTCCACGCAGCTGCCACTTGAAATTTTTCTGCACATGGCTATGTGTTTTCCTGCGATCTTATTCTTCTTCAGCACTACAATGATCAATTCTGTACAAGTTCGCTAAAAACATACGTAATGTTTTGCAGGAGGCTTCGCCCCACCCCACCTAGTGACGTCTTCGTTGGCTTAGGGAGATACAGTCCCGAGAAACGGTGCGGCGCGGTCAAATTAGAAGCAACTTCCCATAAAAAGCCTCCTTTTAACCTCCAAAATACATTCAAATACGACAGGCGGTACAAACTAAAACGAAAACTATGCAAATTGCAAATATAAGAGGAGCAAAATGAATATAAATATTTTAGGTATCTCTCTCCATCATCATCTCTTAGTCGAATGTCCAGCTATGTCGAATGTTATTCTGTTGATATCGAGCTGCTCGTGTATGAGTAACCCCAATTCGGAGGAATATCCATGCCTTTCTGTAGATAAATGAAAACTGGTAAAGCTTAAAAATTTATTGCTAAACTAAAACCAACAGATCTGAAAAAATTAAATACAGAGATAGAAAATTGGAAGCAGCACCTTCGTTGTGGCTAACTAGAGTAACTGGCCTCCCAAAAATGACAGATCTCATTCTTTTTCTCATTGCAGTTACACAAATAACTAACAGCGGAATCAAGCCTCCCACAACTCCCAAAATAATGGGCACCTTCGAGTGCTCTGCAGTGTAGACTCTTTTAAATATAAACATATCCGACACGTAACCCAACAAAAATTAAAAGAAGTGCCTGTGGTTACTCTTTGATTGGGTTCGGCCTTTCGTGCTAGGTGAGTAAGTCGTTGGAGTTCGTGGAGAAGCTTCTGGTGAAAATAACCTTGTAGTGTCGAAAAGTGGGAATGACTCAAATCTGACCACAAAGCTTCCTAACAGAGCACTACCTCCTGGATCTACCGAACAACAATCCTCCACAACGTTCCCTGCTTTAACCAAGAATGTTCTGCAGTCCTCGATGAATAAATATCTTCAAAATTGAGCGAGCCCGTAGAAATTTTGGGTTGTGGAGTAGTAGGCAGATCGCCCAGTTGCAGGATCGTACTCTACATTAGATAGGTTGGAGAGATGACTCGAGGTTGTGGCCAGGAAATCATCCATGTTGCCTGAGACGTTACTGGGGTTCCACAGGACAACATATAGGTTAGCATCTAGTACTGAAACGAAATTATAGTTGTAATAGAGCAGAAAGCAATCATCCATAAGAGATTTTTTTTGCTCTATGTGTACAGTCTGATTATTTCCCTGCAGATAAGTTCCCATAGCACTGCAGAGGGCCATAGACCTTATTGGGCGTTTGACCAGAGGAAGAAATTATAAACCCTGAACTTAGCGATGTATTTGTAAACAGACCAGTCATAACTCGGTTCAGATTAGCAGAATATGTACTGCCGTCGGTGAAAGTCGAATCATTATTGCATTTAGACCATTTGTAATCGGACATCACAGATTAAAAAACTCATTACAAAAAGGAAAGAAGAGAAAAATAAGGGCTCCACCTCATCTTGCTCTTCATGTCACTCAGATCAGGACTGCGCTCTGCAACCAAATTAGGCCTAACCACATTTTAGGCTATATAACTACAATTCGACGGAGTCTGGCCTCATGAGAGGAATTTTAGCGATGAATTTGCACACTTTAACTCCCCAACAACACTTGGTTCCTATTGCACATCAAACCCCTCAATTATTATTTTTTTACAATAAATACATGAAAATTAAAAGCTCTGTGAAACATTTCATATATACTAATAGCCATTCAATTGTGCATGTGTAGTTAACCATGAATATTAACTAGCAATGGCATTTTGTGCGATGGGTACGCCGAAGAGGTGTGGAAGGTCAATTAGGAAAAAAATGGTTTATTTTTTGCACAGATTTGTGTAGTATATGGGATCAAATGATAGGTCATTTAGAAAATTATATTAATATTATTATTAATTTTATTTGTTTTTATTATAGAATAATAATATTGTATTTATTTTTAAAATCTTATGTATTAACTATTATATTATTATATAAATATTTATTATTAATGTCATTATTCATATCGTTGTACATGTTAACAAAACATTTTAATCATTGATTATCAATATTAAATTGCTTGATTCAAATATGGCATATGTTCCACATAACGATATAGTATTATTTATATATTGTATAATATATAATATAATATAAATCTCAATATAATAAATAATATATATAGTATAATATAATATATTATGTATATATTATATAACATACAATATAAATAAAAAATAATATAATATAATAACTATAATATGTAATTAAAATAAGCATAAAACAAATAAATTACAATATAAAAGAAGTGAGCTGAAAATGATTACACGCCTCCATAAAGACAAAAGGTGTACTTAATAATTTTTATTACCCCACTATTCCTACTAAGCTCTTTTATGATGTACTATTCTTTGGCTCCTCAACAAGTCATCCACATCGAATTGATTTACTTCTCAACTACATTTTATTAAATATTATCATCACTGTTATATATTTGAAGCTAATTAATATAAGGGAAAAGATGCAGTAATGTTTAAAACCTAAATGTGCTTGTAATTTTCAGGCTACAGCTCTCGCCTAAAACCCTTCTCGAAGCCTTACTTTCAAGAAAAATGGTAGTGGCGGGGAAATAGAAAAAAAAAGGGCAAAAAATAGTTGACAAAATGGTAGTGAGGGAAAGTAGAAGAAACGACGAAACAACCAAAAATGAGTAAATGCAAGACAATGTAAATATTAATTCATATGTAGGCATGACGAAAGGAAGGTTTGGCTACTTTAAACAACAATCAACGGTTGCTATTCAATGATCTATCAACCATGCCCTCTCTGGGCTTTGAGACCGTTGAAGGAGAAAATGAGCTTGGAAAGCTCATCTAGGACACGCCTTTGACATAATTAGAGGAGTTGTACAACTTTTTGGTGGTCATAGCATACTATTTCCTGGGTATATGTGAATAGGAATTGATTAAAACATTTTTTAGAGCAATATGTATTAGAGGAGTTGTACACTTTTTTAGTGATCATAGCACATAGTTATTTGGGCATTTATGCACAAGTATCTATCGACACCTCCAAATGACCACTTTTGGAGCTTTGTGCACATAACAACTCATCTCACGCTCATCGTAATGATGCATAAGTTAAAACAATAGTTTTAAGCTCTTAAGTCACATAGAAAGAAACCCAACAAATTTTGTAAAAAGATGATGTATCATTTAGGTGCTTAGGATGCAAAAAATTAGGGTGGGTGATTACTGGGCCCTCTCACATTATCAAGAACCTTCACCATTGTGAGGCATTGTTTATTTGTGGATTCTAGTGTTATCACATGGGATTTATTTTTTCCATTTTATGAGAGCTTAAAATCCAATTTAGTGTTACCCAACTCTTCAACCACTAAGTTGAAGGAGTTTTAAAATCTAATATTCGAAGAGTTTCCCTGGAACACATAGGTTTTCCTCTATTGTTCCACTAAAGTCTGGCTTTCCTTCATACTATGGATAATAGGAAGATTCATTCTTGCTTTGGTTTTGGAATTGCTTTATTTACATTGTACTAGGTCAATGTTAGGGTTAATAATATTATTGTTGGATTTTCCTATATATTTTTCTGTTACACTTCCATTTGTAGTTTCATAGTCTTCATTAATACTTTTTTGCTTCAAATTCTCAGAATTCTCTTTAGGTTTACTAACATTATCCTCTACCTTTGAGTTAGACTGAGATTTACAATCTATTCTACTAAGAACAAGATGGAATTTTTTCCTTATGTGTCCCTCCTTTCTACACAGATAACAAGCATTGATTCCACCCAATACTTCTATACTACATGTGTATGATGAGTTTTCTAGATTAATTTCCAATAATTTAGGGATTTTCCAACCGTGGACTAGAGCCTAAGCATCCATATGAGGGAGAGAAGTTTTTGATTCATCATCCCTAATCACATTCTCAATCAGCGCTAGCACTTGTGGTAAAAAGGACCACAATATTAACAAAAAAAATTCACTGTAACCCATCTAGGACATGACAACACCAAGACTTCTTCCTTGAGGGCTTCAAACAACCATGCTAGAGCATAGAAAAAATAGTTGTCAATGTTCCAATACTTACTTTTTGATAACAACTTCCTACAGTTTGTGTCCTTTAAGAAAAATTAAGAATAATCCACACTGTATCATCCTACAAAAGGATATATGGGTACCTATTTTTTTAGACCAAACATTTGAAAACTATTAATCTAAATATTTCCTCTAGTAGAGAGTTATGAAATGTCTACGACTGCCATGAATACAACAAGACTCCTTAGCCTAACAATCTCATTAGCAATTGTGTTCTCCATTTCTACATTAGGATAAATGACCATTTTTTTAAGGTCTGTAGAGGAACACTTACCTTAAGTCCTCTGCCATTAATCTCATTTTTGAAGCCTTTGTTGCTGGGGAGCACAAGGAATTTTGCATCAGATGAACTGGTGCTTATTTGTTCTACTACAATATCTTGGAAGGATTTATTTTGGGCATTAAAGTCTTACTCTCCTTCTATCCCATTTGCAAAGTCCTCAAGGGGTTTTGTTACCTCCAATCATAAATGTCTAATTGCCACAAGAATTAAAGTTGCAATACTAAGCACAAATATAGGTATATAACCATATAACAAATTGCACGACACACAACCAGACACGGTACAACCACCACATGCGAGGAAGGTAGAAATTAAGGAAAAAATTTAAGGGGTGCATAAGGACACCTACAGTTAAGAGCAAACCTTTATGGAGGAGGGATTTTCCTCCTCCACACTAGCATCTACAACAAACCCTAATTAATTGTCGCTTTGCCTTCCACTCTTGTCAACCTCTTTGAGTTTGAAGTCCCATCTTCATACTTCTCCTTTAGATTATATCTTATTAAATATCATATTTGATATTGTTTTATTATTTTATATCATTCTATATAAATCAATTTGATAAATAAAACAATATTTATTTTCTTGCATTATTCCAATTATACTCTTTAACATAGTACTCATAAAACCATTATCCCCTATAATTTGTTATTTCTAGATTTTGATTGTATTTGAATTTTTTTATCATCATTTCAAATCACACTTTGTGATCCATCATTAGGATGATAGAGAGTATAAAAATATTTTGAGAATGTGATCCAAAATGTTGAAAAAATTCAAACACAATCAAAATTCAAAAATAACAAATTATAACCATTATAGATTATGAAAATCTCACAACTTCAACCATTATCCTTCCTTAAACTACAAATATTACTATTATCTTCAATCACCCACGAGAATTGATGGGTAACTTACTTTCCATCACATGAGAATAGCACTTCATTTTTAAATTTAAATTTGTATCCAACCATGAATATTCAATTATCCTATCATATTAAAGACAACTATTTTTCAATCAACTATTTATTTTGGTACTAGGTAAGCAGCCGTCAACGTTGGCGCACTGCTTCTCTGAACCATAGATGACTTTAACACTATTTTACTATTAATCTCCACTTCCTGAGATGGACTGGACTATTCAACTTTACCAAATCAATTAAATACAATTGAATATTGATTACGTAATTGGAAAACAAGCATCCTGCTCCCCACGCCTCTACCAAAAACATCTATCACAACTCGGTGAGCCCACGTCATTTGCGTACTGAATAAAATTTCCAATGAATTTTTGACTGGTGTGGGAGATGACTAGAAAGTCATAAATACCCAGATGTAGAAAATAGCAGTATGTACCTGTATACCTTGGAATTTATACTACTCTAAATGTGCAAATGACTAAGAAATGTGAATGACAAAATACCAAGGACACCTCAAGATTAGCCAAAAGAGTGATACAACGAAAAAGAAAACGAATAAAATGAAATATAAATAGTTTCACCTTCCTTGCTGTCGATATCCCTTTGATTGGCCCTTGCTTGGAATGGTTTGTGTGCTCCTTAGATGATTGTTTGAGTGACTAAAATGCAAGATTCAATGTGCAAGATGATTAAAGAGATGGCTAAATGATGGTAAAAGATCGAGGATTCAAATGGGCAGCATGTAGTTATGAAAATACAAAGTGTTCTCCAAAATGCCCTTGAGGAGGGGGTATTTATAGAAGAATTTGAATTCTCTAGAGAATTCAACGGTTGAGATGCATCCAACAAGGCCAAGATGAAGGGCTATGGTGGGTTGAGAACCCACAAGCCCTCACATCTTGACATGTGGAGGGTAAAGTGGACAAGGGGATATGAGGTGTAAGGTGAGGTGACAAGAAGGTACATGAGGTGGAGGAAGGACAAGTACCTTCCAAGCACCTTGGGGAGTGAGAGGAATATTGGGTGAATAAAAGTGAATTAAAAATTCACAATGATTGGAAGAATCTGGTGGATAAGACAATGTTCCCAAAAGGTGGGAGTTTGTCACATGTGACTTGATGTGACAAGTCAAATATTCTAGAAGGTGCATGGGAAAAGGGGATTCTAGGAGGAATAAAAAGGAATTAAAAATTCCTTGGGGAATGATTAGGCTTTAATTAATCAGTAATTAGAAGATAAATGAGGATTAGAAGCCAACTTGCAAAAGTTGGAGGATGTGACACATCCTAATCAAGGATTAGGCATATGCACATCCCTAATGAAGAAATTAGGGGATGGATTAGGATTAGATGAAAATAACATGTGAGGAATTAAATAAATGTAATATTTATTTAATTTATTTGATGAAAAGAGGATTAAAGAAGGTAAGATATTAAATACCTTAGGGATTTGGCAGAATTAAAGATATTAATTAAATAATAGTAATATTATTTAATTAACTTTCGGATAAGAAGGATGTTTAGATGAAAAGTGATAAATTTGGATAAATTAAGTGTCCAAATTTGGATGTCTACATTTTTCCCTCTTTGAGATGGTGTTAAGAAGTAGCATCATTTCAAAGAATATTAAAATATAGAACCTAGAAGAAGATGGTTAGATTGGAAAAGATGCCCTAGTCATCAAAGGGATGACTAGGAAGAAAGATGATGGGGGTGAAGATGAAGAGTAGGATGATGGTGCCCCCTCGAGAGGACATGTGGGTTGAAGAGAACACGTGTGTGCTCTCGAAATAGATGATGTGATGCAAGGGGAGATGAGGAAGATGATGCAAGGTGATGGGTAAGAGAGAAGGAGAAGTGATAGGATATGGATGAAGCACAAATGGATTTTAGGACAAAAGGTGATGTTGTCCCAGTCAAGGTACAAGCCAAAATGGGTTGATGATGGATGGAGTATTGTCAATGAGGGAATTAAGGATCCCAAAACAATACGAGGATGGGGAAGGATACATCCCACTAAGTGGTATTGATGAGGGAAGAATACATCCCAAAACACCACTAAAGGATAGGGAAGAATACCTCCCAATGATGATGATGAAAGTGTTGTTGATGAGGGAAGGATACATCCCAAAACAACACCAAAGGGACAGGGAAGGATACTAACGGATGATGATGAAAGTGTTGTTGATGAGGGAAGGATACATCCCAAAACAACACCAAAGGGACATGGAAGGATACTAATGGATGGTGATGAAAGTGTTGTTGATGAGGGAAGGATACATCCCAAAACAACACCATAGGGATAGGGAAGGATACTAATGGATGATGATGATGAGTCAAGACTAGTAACGAGACTGGGGACAAGACCAAGGATTTGATTAAGTGATTGGTGCAACATGGAACAAATGAGGAGAAGATTGATATGTGAGATGGAGAGAAGGATCTTAAGATTTGGTTTGATATCCAAAGATTTGGACTGCAGATGGACTAAAGCTCAGATTGGGATAAGAGTAAAGCTCATATGAGGATTGGATTGAAGACTAGAATGATTGAAGGATATGATTGGATTGATTCTTCACCGAGTTCTGGGGTTTTAAAGGGGCGTAAGGTGTTGACAATCAGATTTTTCCTAATTTGGCAATTTTTAAAAATTGTCAAATTTTGCCATTTTAGGAAACCTCATGGATAGACTTTTGGGAGTCCAATTTTTTTTCAAGAAATACCGAATATTGAGATAGGATGAATTGCCAAATAACATCCCAAATTTGATATATGCATTTTGAGTTATGAGTGAAAATAATTTTTCAAAATGCTGGAAAAAAACACTAAATTTGGATTTTGAGGGTCAAGATGAAACTTTGAGGCCCCGAAAATGGGTCAAAATGGGTTCCAACGACTTTCAAAGAGCCCAATTGGAAATCCACTCGTTATCACGTAACACAACTACCCGTCAAATTTCAGCTCAAACGAACACCCGAGTCAAAAGTTATGGCCTTCGGAAGTGTCGAGGTAAAAATCAAAAATCAATTTTGAAAATTTCAAGACATGGGTTTTGTTCGTTAGGAAAAATAAGGAACTGGGTCTGAATCGGTTTTTTGAAAAAGAGAGTAAAAGTGCTAATTTGAGGGGTCAAAGGTTGGCGGGGAGGGGCGCTGTCGCCCTACTGCGGGGGCGCTGCCGCCTCGGCAGTGGGGCACTGCCGCCCCGGCTGGGGGCGCAGCTGCCCCCCTGCGGGGGCACTGCCGCCCCTCTACAGCGGGGCGCAGCCGCCCTTCTGCGGGGGCGCTGCCGCCCTTTTGCGGAGCGTTGCCGCCCCTCTGCAGCAAGGCGCTGCCGCCCCTCTGCGGGCCGCTACTGCTACTGCAGGGCGTTGCCGCCCTACTGCCGTGGTGGGGAGAGAAAGGGGGAAGAGATACATGGAGGGATTTATGAAAAAGGATGAAGGGATGTGGGAATTGGTGAAGAAGGATGAAGAGATGGGGGATAAATGCAAGATGATGAAATGGAAAATGAAATGCAATCTTAATGCAATTTACCATCTTCGGAGCACTGATTTTTGCTATAGCATAAGACACCAAGTGCCAGGGTATGTGGAACCAAGGCGAATAAGTGTCTAATGCATTAAACAAACACAACAGAAAAGAAGGCTACCCCAACACCCCAAAGTCACAAAGACTTTGGTCGGGCCAGGTATTGAGATAACCACAAGCACAAAAGGATGCCCCAACATAACACAAGACCTCGGAGATTTTGGTGGGTACTACGTGGGACAACCAAGAAGACACAATAAAAAAAAAAAGTAAGATATGCCCCTATGTTGACCAATCAATACATACCACAATATGATGGATTATGGCGGCCTTGACAAGTGATGATAAGGAGCTCCAATGATAAACAAAAGCCAAAAACATCAAAAGATCGCAATCAATTTCAAATGTCCTTTGCCATAAGATCAAGGGGATAGATGGGATTGATGAGGTCTGTTAGGAAGGATGCATCCTGTTGAGACCAAAGATGATGGATACTAAACTAAAAGATCGTTATGATGTGGGATGTTCAAAATTGATTGGATCTCATGATACAAGTGGATCTCATTTGTTAAGAACTAGCTAGATAAGGGCATAGCTTGATGGCACGACACAAAGAAGACAAGACATGGGACTGACACACCCTAAAGACCTAGGGGCTCGAGGGCCAATCAAAGATTAGCCTTGCCTACGTGAAAGCATAGAGCCCTCGTAGTTCAGTGAAAGGTGGATGACTGACCAAGATGGAGACATTGATGGATGGTAAAAATAGGATGGACAAAAGGAGAAAGACCGATGATAGATGATAGAAGAGCAAAGTGGACAATGAAGATCGATGATGGAATCCCGGGGGCAGATCAAATGATCAACCTTGCTTACGTGAAAGCATAGGGGCAACGTAGTTCGTCAAGACCAAAGGCAAACAAGGGATGAAGGATGATGGATGATGATAGGAGAAGTGGAGGATGATGATAGGATGAGTGGAGGATGAGTGGAGGATGATGATAGGATGATGATAGGATGAGTGGAGGATGATGATAGGATGAGTGGATAAAAAGATGGGACCGATATGAGGAGATAGGATAGACCTAGTGGATTGGATAGGATGATGACGATCACATAAAGCTCAGGGATGGGATAGTTATCCAAAGCATCAAAGATGAAGTGGGAGGATGGCATGACAAATAGATGAATGATGAAAAGTGATAGGGGATTGGAAATATGTGCAAGAGAAGCAAGGGTGATGACGATGAGATAAATGGCATTGGGTTGCATGGGGGGAGGCCTATAGCCAGATACCAATGACAAGGGATTGTGAGATGAGATGAGGATAAAGATGAAAGAATGGATAGAGATATAGGGATGGGGGATGGGAGGGATTGGTTGGATAGATGGGAACATAAGGGTTGGGAGATGAAAGGGATGCTAGGATAGATGGAGACGAAGAAAAGGATGGGGAGATAGAAGGGATGCTATGATAGATGGATATGGAGATGAAGGGATGTTGTGATAGATGGATAGGGATGCTAAGATAGATGGATACGAAGATACGAATGGGGAGAAGGAAGGGATACTGTGATAGCTAGAAAGGGACAGAAGGATTGGGAGATGAAAGGGATGCTAGGATAGATGGATACGAAGATATGGATGGGGAGATGGAAGGGATGCTAGGATAGATGGAGATGAAGATATAGATGGGGAGATGGAAGGGATGCTATGATAGATGGATAGGGACAGAAGGATTGGGAGATGAGAGGGATGCTAGGATAGATGGATACGAAGATATGAATGGGGAGAAGGAAGGGATACTATGATAGCTAGAAAGGGACAGAAGGATTGGGAGATGAAAGGGATGCTAGGATAGATGGATACGAAGATATGGATGGGGAGATGGAAGGGATGCTAGGATAGATGGAGATGAAGATATAGATGGGGAGATGGAAGGGATGCTATGATAGATGGATAGGGACATAAGGATTGGGAGATGAGAGGGATGCTAGGATAGATGGATACGAAGCTAAGGATGGTGAGATGGAAAGGATGTTGTGATAGATGGATAGGGACAGAAGGATTGGGAGATGAAAGGGATGCTAGGATAGATGGATACGAAGATAAGGATGGGGAGATAGAAGGGATGCTATGATAGATGGATAGGGAGATGAAGGGATATTATGATAGAGGATGTCTCCAAGGACTATGTCACAAAGGAAGCAGATGCCCCCACTCTAGATATGTCATAAATGAGGAGGCATAAGGGATGGAAGATAAGTGGATGGGAAGATAGAGGAGATAACTAGATGAGGATAGGATGGGTGACTAAGGAATATGATAGAGCATGGATGAAGGGAAGGTATACCAATAGGTGTCCAAAGCATGCATAGATAGGTGCCCCTATTTTGATCAAGATCACAAGAATGGAGGGAATGGGAGAGAAATGAGATATGATGGTAGGATGCGGAAGATAGGTGGGATGGGGAGATTTATGAAGAGGACGGATAATAGGAAGACGGGTGCATAGCTGGAAGCATTGCGGATGAAGGGAGTGCATATCAAGAAGTTGCCCCCAAGTGCAGATGGGGATTTACGCATGACGCCTGTTTGCCAGGTTTTCATCATGGTACTTATCCAAGGCGCTTGTTTGCCAAGTTTTCACCATTGGATGGATTATTTCTCTTTACTATTTTTTTTTTTTTTTTAAATTTTTATGGATTTTTGGACTTTTTGGATGTCATGAAGAAGGAGATGGGTAAGGATAAGGAAGTGGATAAGTAGATTTAGAAGACATGTGATAAGGATCAAGGTGTTATGAGCCCATGTTTGAACCGACTATTGGATGTTGGTACAACCTTATTAGGATAAATGGATTATGCAAGAGGATGAATTAGAGGGATTTGAGGGGGGAGATACATGGGATAATGGATGGGATGCTACAAAGGGTATGGATGGAATGATGGGGTGGATATGTGATGGGGAGATGTGTTCAAGACCAACATAGGCACATGTGGTGGTGGATGTGGAAAGATAATAGGATTAAGGGATGGAGAATGTGGGGATAATGGAGGAGATGGAATGGTGAATTTCGGGACATAAGGACCCAAAACAGACTTAGGAGATGAAAGGGGTGTATGATTAGCTTTTGGATTAGTGACTTTGGATGTTTTTACAGATTTTTCATGTGATGGCATTGCATTTTTTTTCTTTGGGATCCACATGGTTTTGATCTTTGCTTTGGTGGTTTGTTGTGGCCTACGGATTTGATGTAGATTTAGATTTTTCTGCTCTTCACTATGTATTTTAGAAGGGACGTGGGGAGCCGTAGGTTCATGTGGATGCTTAGATTTCTGCATTTTTTCTTTAACAACCAAAGTGCTTTTAGTAGCAATGGGATGGGTGTGAGGAGATGGATGATGTGGAGTGATGGGGGTAGGAGTATGGGGATTATGTGTAGATGGAGGATGTTTAGGTAAGTTCCTTTGTTGATCCTGACTATGGGGTATGTGAGAGGGATGTTTATGATGGATGAGATGGATAGGTGTTGAATGGATGAAAGGATGGATAGGACGAGATGGAGGAGGTGATTTTGGGATATCGGGGCCCAAAATAGACATAGGACCTGGAGGAAACAAGGGCATGGCAGATGGAGGATTGGAGATGGTAGATGGAGGGATGTAAGGACCCAAAATGGATGGAGCAGATGAAGGAGGAATATGGACGGTTGTTTTGAGGTGATACGATAGAGGAGGAGGGATGGACACATATGATCTGGTGGGGCGATGGGAAGAGCCGATATTTCTTTTGGAAAAGGCTCGTTGAGGATGTCTAGAGGTTGTACCAACATTTAAAGTCGTGAGTAGTACATCCAAGACCTTGCGGATACAAATGTTCTTTAGCTTGGATGGGCTCTATAATACCTTGCTCATGAAGGCCTAAACCTTTTCCTTGATAGTTCATTCTCTTGAGTATTCGATCTAGGATAGGATTTTTGTTATTCTGGAAGAATGATGCGAGTTCATTATTAGGTGGAAGAGGAGGGTTGGTGTATATGCTTTGTTTTTCTTCTACAGAGACCACCATGGAGGAATGTGAGAGGACCAAGGGGATATGCAAGTGGTGTGGGGATAGCATTTTTAGGCAATGATAGGGGATTGAGAAGGAGATGATGGGGGATCATCAGGGAGAGGGAGTAGGGCCATGATAGGATCTAGATTTGTGGTAGTAGGCTCATGTGATGGAGATGGAGATGGAGCGGTGGAAGCTTGAATGACAAGGGGATCATGGGATGGAATGGATGGGGGACTGTGATCTTGAGGTGGACTAGATGGGATGGTAGGATCTTGATCGAGAGAAGGGGATATGTTGGCATGCTTTGGATTAGACTCTTGGTGTGACTCATCGTGTGGGAGGCATGGTAATGGAGTCTTGTTGGGACTCTTCAAGTGGGGAAGATGGAGGGATGAAAGATTCATGAGGTTCATTGGAATGGGTTTTGGTGCTACTAGGAGTGGGAGGAGTGGATTGGATTTGGGTGGATCTAGGAGTAGAGGGAGTGGAATGGAATTGGGTGTCTTTGATGGATTCAGTGGTTCTTGGAGTAGGAGATGGGGGTTCAATAGATTTAGTGGGTTCAACGGTTTCAATGGTTTGAGCAGTAGTAGGGGTGGTAACATCAATAATAGGTGTGGTATGGAGAAGGTCTCATCATTAGTTACCATGGATGATGGATTGGGATGGCATGGTTCCATGACTTCAAGATGTGGAGTTGGGGGTGGCTTCTTTGTAATGAGTCCTTGGAGAACTTCTGAAATGAGAGACTTGCATATGGTTGGCTTGGCTGGGGTGGTAGAAATGGATGAGGGATTATGGATTGGTGGACTAGGGTTAGATGGAGGAATGGGATTGAATGTAGTACTATGAGTAGATGGGGGATTAGGATGGGATGGAGGACTAGGAGTAGATGGATGAATGGGATTGGATGGAGGACTAGGAGTAGATGGAGGACTAGGATTGGATGGAGGGTTAGGGTAAGGATATTGGAGTGGTGAATTAAGATAGGGGGACATGGATTGTGGATTAGGACAAGAGGATATAGGTGGTGTAGTGGGACAAGAGGATGTGGGGGATGGATAAAGGTATTGGGATGATGAATTAGGATGAGGAGACATGGATGTAGGATCAAGGTAAAAGGGTGTGGAAGTAGGATTAGTATGGGAAGATTAGGAAAGAGGACTATGATAGGGTGACATGGATGGGGAATTGTAATAGGAGTATTGGGATGGAAAATTAGGATAAGAGGATGATGTAGATGGACATGACAAATATGGGGATGAAGAAGATACTGGATATCCATTGTCAAAGGTGGCATAAGGAGCATGATTAGGCATGGATGAAGACATAACGGGATAACTGGAAGGGGTGATTGGATTATGGAAAGTGGGTGGACAAAGCTTACTAGCGACGATAGCATCAAGGGGATCTATGTCATATTCTTCTTGATCAACAAGACTTTCGTTATCGTCGTCCATGTAATTAGGGTTTCCCTAGATTACTATTGATGGAGGATGAGGATTCATGATGGTGAAAGGATAAAGAGGACGGATAAAATATTTTGGACGGGAACGTATTAAAGCTCAAATCGGGATTTGGTCAAGCTCAGATCAAAATTAGACAAAAGCTCAGATTAGGATGATTGGATGATGCGATGGGATTGATTTTGATTGGCTAGATTGGACTTGGATTTGGCAAGATTGGGTTTTGATTGAATTGGATTGGATTATTAAGATTAGTAGGATAGCATTGGTTGAACGGATGTGATTTGATTGATTGGAAAATTTGATCGAATGATTGGTTTTGATAGATTTGGATGATTGGATGAGGAAAGATGTGAGGGAGACCTTAAGTTTGATCAAAGGAAGTTACCCTTAGTGGCCTAGAGCTTTGATTGATTAAGAAGATGATTATGGCACCGAACCACCTTAACATAAGAATGGATTGATTGGGCCGAGGATGATAAATTACGACACCGAATTCACCTCAAGATGGAAGCAAATTGATTGGGGTCGAAGTTAAAGACTAATAATCAAATTCAAGTGCTATGGTCAATTTGGGTAACCACTTTGTAAAACAAGTTTAAGGAGGTTTGGTTATGGGTGGTGTTTGGTGATGTAAATGGTAAAGTTGAGGGTATGGACTTGTGAACGGAAAATTAAAATAAAAAAGGTGGATTAAAGATGATTTGTGGAGAATGAATCGAGATTTATAATGGTTAACAAAGATTTGGAGTGATAGAATGGAGGTTTAAACGGATCAAATGGAGGCTTCGGGAGGCTTAGAGTGAAAAAATGGAGGCTTATGATGATGGGATAATTGTTGGGAATGATTAAATGATGGTTTAGAGGCTAAATGGATCCAAATGAGGCAATTTTGGGTGTTCCAGAGGGAAAATCTGCCCCTCTGCAGCAAAGATTAGGGTGCTGACAGCAAAATCAGGGGCATCGACAGCGTTCTACAGTAAATCAGGGCACTGCCAGCAAAATCAGGGGCGTTGACAGCGTTCTGTAGTAAATTAGGGGTGCTGCCGCCTTTCTGCAATAAAATCAGGGGCCCTACCGCCTTTCTACGGGGGCACTGCTGCCTTTCTATAGTAAGGCAGAGTTGGGTTTTGATGGAAATGGCTATGGCAAGGACACAAAATGATAAAAGTAAGACCAAAGTATCAAAAATTTGATAGATTTTTCACAAGAAAACACTTTAAGCAAGCACAATCCTATGATTAATATTAAGAGTATGGCAAGGCAAAGTCTTAATCTAGGATGCACAAGGCTTCTGGGGAGTCCTCAATATACTCTCGGTATGTGAGGCACAACCGTGAACACCAGTCTGTCACAAGCGTGAGTCGGGAACCCCAGCGAGATACTGAAAGGCTCAGACCAACTCTTCACATCTATCTAGGTATCACCCTAGCTTCGACGCTCTGCCAATTACGACACGACTGGATTGGGGTACAACGTTCGTTCTCCCCCCTTTATATACCCTGCCGGTACGCGTGGTTGGAATCGTCCCTTGGGGTGATGAAATCCCCAAGCAGGTCCCACTAAAAAGAAGACACTAACCATTTCCAACTACTCCCCAGGCTCACACGAAGTGCAAGGGGAAAGCGAAAACGAATTAATGCCCCCTTGTGTGATACAAGAACAAACAATCACAGCAAGCAATGAGTTTAATCCCCCTAATTAGACTATGTTCGAAAACAACAGAGATAATTTTTTGAAAATCTGATCAAGTAGATGACCCTGCAAATAAATGTTAGTTGTCTTCTTTTTCGTCCTTGGTCAAATTACGCCACAGTATGCTACAAAACGTCAGCGAAAAACACCAATATCGTTGCCAAAACAGTGTTACAGGGTTACTACTTGAAAATAGCAAAAAACGGAAGCAAAAATGAAACTAAAATAGCTATTTTACCCTCCAAATTGTGTTGCTTTGGGGCACTGCTGCCTTTTTGTAGGGGCACTGCCGCCTTTCTATGAGGGCACTGCCGCCTTTCTGCAACAAACTTTGTCAGAATTTTTTTAAAAAAATGGAAAGTTGCGCCCCTCCCACTGCAAGAAAAGTGTTAGAAAAACTTCCTAAATATATCCCTAATGACAGCAAATGCGTTAGAAAAAGATAAACTTTGAAATGCGGGGCGCTGCCGCCTTTCTGTAGTGGCCAAGAGGGCGCTACTACCTTTCTGTAGGGGTGATGCTTCCTTTCTGTGGTAAAGCAGAGGGCGCTGCCGCCTTTCTGCGAGCTTTTCCTGCAAAATTCTTAACCAAAAACAGAACTAAAATGGCTATTTTACCCTCCAAACTATGCTGCTTTGGGGCGCTGCCGCCTTTCTATGGGGGCGTTGCCGCCTTTCTGTGAGGGTGCTACCGCCTTTCTACAGGGGCACTTCTGCCTTTTTGTGAGGGCGCTACCGCCTTTCTGCAACAAACTTTGTCAGATTTTTTTTAAAAAAATGGAAAGTTGCGCCCCTCCCACTGCAAGAAAAGTGTTAGAAAAACTTCCTAAATATATCCCTAATGACAACAAATGTGTTAGAAAAAGATAAACTTTGAAATGCGGGGCGTTGCCGCCTTTCTGTAGTGGCCAAGAGGGCACTGTCGCCTTTCTGCAGGGGCGCTACTGCCTTTCTACGGGGGCCCTGCCGCCTTTCTGCGAGCTTTTCCTGCAAAATTCTTAACCAAAAGGGACGTTAAATACAAGAACCTGTTTGTGGGTCCCACCGAGCGTGCCAAAAATGTATACCTTGGAATTTATACTACTCTAAATGTGCAAATGACTAAGAAATGTGAATGACAAAATACCAAGGACACCTCAAGATTAGCCAAAAGAGTGATACAACGAAAAGGAAAATGAATAAAATGGAATACAAATAGTTTCACCTTCCTTGCTGTTGATATCCCTTTGATTGGCCCTTGCTTGGAATGGTTTGTGTGCTCCTTAGATGATTGTTTGAGTGACTAAAATGCAAGATTCAATGTGCAAGATGATTAAAGAGATGGTAAAAGATCGAGGATTCAAATGGGTAGCATGTAATTATGAAAATACAAAGTGTTCTCCAAAATGCCCTTGAGGAGGGGGTATTTATAGAAGAATTTGAATTCTCTAGAGAATTCAACGGTTGAGATGCATCCAACAAGGCCAAGATGAAGGGCTATGGTGGGTTGAGAACCCACAAGCCCTCACATCTTGACATGTGGAGGGTAAAGTGGATAAGGGGATATGAGGTGTAAGGTGAGGTGTCAAGAAGGTACATGAGGTGGAAGAAGGACAAGTACCTTCCAAGCACCTTGGGGAGTGAGAGGAATCTTGGGTGAATAAAAGTGAATTAAAAATTCACAATGATTGGAAGAATCTGGTGGATAAGACAATGTTCCCAAAAGGTGGGAGTTTGTCACATGTGACTTGATGTGACAAGTCAAATATTCTAGAAGGTGCATGGGAAAAGGGGATTCTAGGAGGAATAAAAAGGAATTAAAAATTCCTTGGGGAATGATTAGGCTTTAATTAATCAGTAATTAGAAAATAAATGAGGATTAGAAGCCAACTTGCAAAAGTTGGAGGATGTGACACATCCTAATCAAGGATTAGGCATATGCACATCCCTAATGAAGAAATTAGGGGATGGATTAGGATTAGATGAAAATGACATGTGAGGAATTAAATAAATGTAATATTTATTTAATTTATTTGATGAAAAGAGGATTAAGGAGGGTAAGATATTAAATACCTTAGGGATTTGGCAGAATTAAAGATATTTATTAAATAATAGTAATATTATTTAATTAACTCGGATAAGAGGATGTTTAGACGAAAAGTGATAAATTTGGATAAATTAAGTGTCCAAATTTGGATGTCTACAGTACCTATAAATGCTCTTCTATATGTGCCCTCCACTGCGAAGAATATTTATGGTCTTCAAACATAAATTTTGAGATGTTCCACTTCTACTGTCAACAAAATATAAAATAACAATCACACCTTGGTGTTCATTGGGTATGCTGAAGAGGTGTGGAAATTCAAATAAGGAAAATTAATTTATGTTGTTTGTGGAACAAAGGTTTCAATGGAGAAGGTATAGATTCAAATCAAATATGCATCTATTTGTAAGGATTGAAACACGAGTGAATCAAAACATCTGAATTGAGAAGATAATCAGGCTCCATTATCAACATGGTCATGTTATATTTGTAATAAGAAGGAAGGGAGAGCAAGGGAGAGATAGGGATAGAAAGAGATGGAGAGTAAATATGGAGAGATAGAAATAGAGAGGTGAAGATACATAGGTATAGATGTATAGGAAGAGGGAGAGGGAGAGAGGGAGACATGTATAGAGATAGAGTGGGACATATGAAGATAGAGGTATAGATGAATTTGGAGGGAAAGAGGAAGAGGGAGAGAAATGGATAGAGAGATAGAGAGAGGTGGAAAGATAAATAAAGATAGATAGATAAGGAGATAGAGAGGGAGGGATAGAAAGAAAGAGATAGAAATAGATAAAGATTAAAAGAGAGAATAAGATAGAGAAGGAGAGATAGAGAGGAAGAGGGAGAGGGATATACAAAGAGAGATAGATGGTGAGATTTAGTGATAGAGATATAGAGATATAAGGATATGTAAAGAGGAGATAGGGAGAGAGGGGGAGATAAATTAAGAGATATAGTGAGGGAGAGAGAAAGATGGAGAGATATATGTGAATAGAAAGGGAGAGAGAGGTAGAGATGGAGAGATGGATAGGAGGATAGGGAGGGAGTGAGAGAGAGAGATAAGGGGAGAGGGAGAGAGATAGGTAGAGGAATAGAGGGAGAGAGATAGGAAGAGAGGGGGAGAGAAATGGATAGGGAAAGAGATAGAGAGATAGAGAGATAGGGAGATAAACATAGAGAAAGATATGTATAGAAAGAGATAGAGAGAGGAGTGAGAGGGAGATAGAAAGAGAAGGAGTAGGGGAGATGGAGGGAAATATTGAGTGAATGATAGACCAAGAAAGAGGGGAGAGGGAGAGATAGCTTAATAAATAGAGAGGGAGAGGTGGAGTGATATAGATAGAGGGAGATATAGAGAGATAGAGAAATATAGATAGATAGAAAGAGATAGAGTAATAGAGAGAGATAGAGACATAGAATAGAAGAGATGGAGTGAATAAGAGAAATAGAGAGGTTGAGATAAGGAGATATAGATGGAGAGGGAGAGGGAGAGGGGGAGAGAGAGAGGGGGGGAGAAACAAGGAGTGTGTGTGTATATGAGTGATAGAGAGAGATTTGAAGAGATAGATAGAGAGAGACAGATAAATATAAATAGATAGAGAGGGAGAGAAATACATGAGAGAGGAGAAGTAGAGAGATATGGAAAGAGGAAGCAATATATAAGGATAAAGGTATAGTGTAGTATAGAGATATGGAAAGAGTAAGTGATATATATATATAGAGAGAGAGAGGAGAGATGGAAGGAGAAATGGAGTGAATAAGAGAGAGAGAGAGAGAGAGAGAGAGAGAGAGAGACGATAAGATAGAGATCGAGAGGGAAGATAGAGGTGATAAAGGAAAATAATAGAGAGATAGGAAGAGAGAGGTGGGGAGAAATAGAGATTGAGATAGGGAGGAAGAAATAGGGAAAGTGTGTGTGAGAGATCTAGAGATAGAGATAGGGAGGTATAAAAAGGAGGAGAGAGAGAGAGAGTATGAGAGAGATATGGATATAGAGATAGAGATAGATAGGGGAAGAATATATATAAATAGATAGAGAGCCTAGAGGAAGAGGGAGGGAGAGAAATAGAGAGAGTATAGAGAAGTAGAGAGATATAGAAAGAGGGCGTGATAGGGAGAGAGGGAGAGGTAGGGGTAGAAAGATGGAGAGATAGAGAGTCCTCTCTATATCACTCATTTTTATTTTTTATCACACAAAATAGGATTTTATTAAGATGTACACCTCTATGTCAAATGTTTGCTTCTACTTAATATTTAAGTAGATTTGTTATTGTCTACTCATTATCTTGGCAACTAGTTTTTATAAACAATTTTAGGGAAAGTGCAAAAAGATGGGGGACCAAAAAGAGGTCTTAAGTGGCCACTTTTTTTTTAAAATCAAAAAATACTAACATTGGATGAAAATTTGAGAATAGTTACACTCAAAATTTTAAGATGTAACGAAAAAAATGTTCATAGTGCTCTGAGTCTACTTTCTAAACTGCTATTTTTTTCTTGAAAATGGTAGAGATTAAGGGGTTCAAAAAAGGGATCCACAAAAAATGGTGTTGTTTATGTCAAAAAAATATAACATAGCATCTTTTGTGGCTCCCTCATAAGGTTAACATTTTTTTGGTATTTTTAAAATCACTAATGTGAAAAATTAGCTAACAACATGTAGTTTATGCTCAATTTTTTTGAAAAGTTTTTAATGAATATTTGGCTTTTTACTCATTTTCAAAGTGGACACATCTTAAAAAACAAAATTTTGGCCATGCTACCCCTATGATTTTTTAAAATTAATCAAAAAATTAATTTTTTTAATATGTGAAGAATGGAGTCTAGTTTATAAAAATGTAATTTATTTGAAATTTCAATTAATGGTTAAAAAATAAAGTAAAAAATACCAAACACTGGTTTTTCACAAAAAATACAAAAAAATAAATTAAATTAAAGATGAAAGCCTTAACATTGTCAAAATGTGAAAAAATTACATCGTTAAATAGCTAAGAGAGAGCCTAACATTACCTAGATGTTTGATTTACTCAACCTTGAAACACATGCAAACTTGATGGTTAGCATGAACGAGATTATGTGAAATCTTGTAGAATATGCAAAAACACATCTTTGGATGTTGGGATGGCACTCCAAGCCTTTGGGTTGGAAATCCAAAGCAAATCCAAGCCTAAGGCTTGGGATTCCTAAAGCAAGACATAACACGAGCATGTTATAACGCAACATTATGTTTTGTATTGAAATTTGTTCCTTGTCAATGAATTTCAAAAATGCACCAAAATGCATTACCATTTGAAACATTGCAAAAAGCATTTCCAAAACATGAGCGTATTATAACGTGCTCATGTTTTGGTGTGCATTGAATTTTTTTTCTACTCTTTTTTTTCTCTTTCTTGTTTTATTTCAAGAAAACTATATACATGAAATAAACATTTAAGTTGAAAATTACATATGGACATTTCCTTTCTTATACTTTAAGTTATATTTCATATATATAGTTTTAGGATGTTTGAGAGTGGTTTCAAATCTATAAGAGCTATCATGCAAATGGGTGAAGCCACATAAGTGGTTTACAATTTGAAGGAGGAAAGAAAATTGCATTTTCGGTGGTTGCACTAATTCAAGGGGTTTGCTCAAACTTATAGGTTCGCGCAAACCCATTAAACCATTTGATTGGACAATGTGGTTCGAGCAAACCACCTAGTTTGCTTGAACCAATGGAAGTCAACATTTTTAATATTAAACAAATGGGCTCAAGTGAAAGGGGGTTCGCTCGAACCCCTAAAATTAGGGCTTTTTAAAGAGAATGTCTTTCAAACCGACAATCATTTTCATACATGTGAAGCGGTGAAGGAACATAGCACATGTGAAGTGGAAAACTCCTGGGCGAATGGGCATTCAAATCACCATCTTCGACCTCCACAGTACATCGCCTTCGACAGTGCATCACCCTCCACAGGTTGGTATTTTTATGCTTCCCCGTTTTGCATACATGTCTATAATTTGTTCATTGAATTACACTTGCTTGAAAGTTTCTAAACCCTAAATAATAAAACAAATCCATTTTGTGTGTATCCTTTAATCATGGCATTCCATGAGACCAAATTTTGTTTGTTGGCTATCAACTTCAGCCATTTTTTGCTTCATTAACCTTGTTAATTGCTTCCACATTTGGTTGCATGTATATAACCTGTTCCAAAGCTCCCATTTTGGTGCAAGTAGTGCAAAGGTTGTGGAATTTGGCTTTACAACTGCCAATTGCATTTTATTGAAAGTTTCCAAATCCTTTTCAATAAATCCATTTCATGCATATCTTAGAATTGTAGCATTCCTTAAGAACCCATTTTGTGAATATCCTGCACTCAGGACATTCCATGAGAACTCATTTCTTGGTGGCCCCTGAGACATTTCTACTTTGTTATGACCAAAATCATTAATTTAGTGGAAAGCCCTCCCAAGAACAAATTTAGATATTGGTCATAATGCGTTAATCAGTTGGAAAACTAGCAATAATTTTGAACAATCTTAGTAATACATGTGTTATAAACAGAATTGTTTTCTTACATGCTCTAACTTCATTTAGAGACAATAATATTAAACCCTAGAGAAAATTGGGAGAGTTAGTTACAAACATTCCTGTATATAGATCAAAATTCCTACAAAATTTTATCATGCCAACGAAACATGGGATTGAATAACTTGAATGAACTTAGACAGTGTAGATTTGGTTGTGATGTAGTATGCTATATACCCCAAACAAAATGCACCCAAACTATAGGACTTCCCAAAACCACTATTAGGAAGGATAGTTCTACCTACAATATGGTATAGAGTAGAACATTGGTACATACTATAAACTAGTCACTAAACAAAAACACCAAAACCAAAAAAAAGTTATCAACATTGTTATTTTATGCCTCCACATTTTGACCAAAGCATTTCTAGTTGAATTATATAACTGTATATATGTGTAGAAATGATAGTGTACATTTTGGTGTTTGTATTCTATTCACCTTACCATTTAGAGTTGGTATCTGTTGATGTGTTTTTTATGCACTTCTCAACATAGGTAATGCATAGGTGCATCAACTCTCTTGAAAGGAAACTCCCAACATCAAGTTGTTGAAAATCACCCCAAGGTCTCTCAAGTGTCAAATCACGAATTACATGGAATTCCCTAGTTGATATTTGATGTGATTTTGTTGGTAATCATAGGGTAGACTTACATTGTTGGGCTGAACAAATTAAAGCTTGTGAATTGAAGTTTCTAGGATGGAAGTTGATGTGCACTTTGCTGTAGGTTCAAACAACAATCTGGAACTTCAATGTTTTCCTTGAGTTTTGGCTTTACAATGTGTAATGAACCTTAGCATAAACTATTTCTAAGAAAAGGGAAAAGGGCAAGGAAGAGGAGAGTTTCTTGGATCTACAACTAACTATGAACAGTGATCATGGAGTTCTTGCTATGGACAGCTTCCTTCAAACAAAATTTCACTTAACCAGAAAATTCACAGTCTCGTGAAATTTGTGCTATCTTCTAAGGTCTGCAAATATTTCACCATTCATTCACCATATACATGCATAAATAAAGATAAAAGTTTGAGGAAACTTTAAGTTTAAGTCCAGACTAACTTTACATAGCCATTTACCTACAACAAACAACAAAAAGTATCGACTAGGAAGGAATCTACATAGCAAAAGTTTTCGTAACCATAGAACAACATAACCAAATCTATCAAAGCAATTTGAAACTAAATAAAAACAACAAAGAAAATCTAACTAAAACATTTAACTATTGGGAGATGAATCATGAAACATGTAGAGAAACTCAGAAATGCACCAAAGTCAATGCATTTCTATTAAAATTTCTACAACATGCCATTACAACAACATAACTCTCTCTTGAAAATGAGAGGATACCCTCTATTTATAGTGTCCAAAAGTAGAATGAATGGCCAAGATTAATTTGCATTGTGTGGCCAAGATCCACTACAAACTAGGGTTCTACCTACCCCCCCAATATATTACATTTTAAAATATAATTTTATCCTTATCCCTATTTTGTCTTCTAGCTAATTTCTCTTTTACTGTAGCTACTTTCTCAGGAATTCTTCACCAATAATAGGGTTTCCTTCCTGCTTCTTCAAAGTTGCATAGTCCATGAACTTCAAGATTAATGGTTGGAGCTTATCAACTTCCAAAATTTTAGATTGTAGTACTTGATCTAACTCCATTCTTTAGATTGGACGGTGAGATTTTCCTAGTCTTCATCATACATAGCAGCGTGTTCTCTAAATAGCTCTAATTGAGTGAAGGATCGATCCACAAAGCTCATGAAATTAGTGGTGATTTCATATGCCATCTCTTCTTCCATCTTCTTCTAGAAATAGGGCTTTATCTTCTTAGAATTAATTTTCATGATGGGCATATCATAACCTATCATCAATTTTAGGTACCAAGGACAACCGGCCTTGACCTCCTTAGCCCACTCAATATCTAGATCTACCTTATAAAGAAATTGGTCCATCTTTTCTTTTCTATTCATGAAGTCTCGCTTCCATACATCCACTAGCTAGTGGTCATCTCTCTTAAATGCCAACTCCTTTTCCCAAGTTGCACTTGGAAATTTGAGAATAACCTTAATCTTCAGGTAGGTGGACTCATATCTCCTTGGGAAATTAGTGCAAAGTTTACTTGTACCCTCAAGAGACTGTTGTAGATCCAAGAATTTATTTTTTGTCCTAATAGCACAACCAATGCCCATCTTCCCAATGTATAGGACCTGCTAGAACTAGCTCTTCATGGTCTTTTCCAAGTTCTTCCTCTTTTCGAGATTGTCTATTTTCTCCTTTAATAGCAACTGTGGCAGTGCCGAAGATGTGGTAGGCATTTCCTCTATTAAAGACCATTGTTGGATGTAAACTTTCAGATTAGCTACTTGTGCCTTAATCTCTTCCTTTGAAAACTTATCCTGCTGAATTAAATGCACCACTATGGTGATAGACTCATGGAGGTGCTCCAATTTCTACTCTCTAGTAGCTATTCCTAAATCAATGGTGGAGACATTATAGCTTATCCCTTCTTTTCCCACCACCCACATGGCTAATTGCACGATCCTTGATCGAGAAGCAGCAATCGTCACCTTGGATCTGATTGTAGGCTTCTTCTTTTTTCTAGTAGTGATATGTGCTTGGGCTAGGATAGCCTCCAATCTTGCTTTTAGATCACGTGGGGTGGGAGCCTTTTTCTCAAGTTGCTTTTCCAGCCGTTCGAGCATTTGGGTCTTTTCTTTAGGTGATTCATCATCACCTTTTTCTTCATCCCTTATGACCTCAATTTTGTTATCTTTGGAAGTTCCCTTCTCCACCCTAGTGTCCTCTCCTTCCTCTTCATCAGAGTCTCAGATGAGTGTTAGGTACTTGATTGGGGATTTGGTGGGCGGGTGTTCTTTAGGACTTTCTTCCCTCTCAGCCTCCTCTTCTTTCTCTTCTTCACATTCTTCTTCATGTTCGTGCTCCTTAGGCTGCTCTATCTCAGGGCTCTTATCAACTTGGTTCTCCTTGTTAGGTTGATCTTCCTCTTTATCCTTTTCTTCCTCACATAAGGGTGACACATATCCGTGTTCTTCCTGCCCTCCTAAAGGAGGTACCTCTTCATCATTTTTGGGGCCTTCATCATGTTGTTCACCTATTGGAGGTTCCATGATTTCCTTCGTCTTATAATGTTCTTTCCCTTCTTCCTCGTTAGGTGGTTTTTCTATTTATTGTTCAACATCCTTTAATTGTCAGGCTAGCTCTTCCTCAAAGTCAGTATCAAAATTTTGCACAATTAATTTTTCTATTGGCATCTTCTTCTTCATCTCTGATTTCAAAGAATCTTGTTTCTTCTTCTTCACAAACCACCTTGTCAATTTGTAGGTGCTCATATTCTAGATGTTCATGGTACTCATTTGCTTGCTCCTCCAATGCTTTTGTTGCTTCCACCTCTCACGTTTCGCATTCTATTGATATTTCCATCATGGCCTTCGTCTCCAGGGGCCTAGTTGGAGGCTTTTAAATTGGAACACTAGCAAGGACTTGCTCTAGGGCAGCCTGGATGGCTAGATTCAATAATACTTCAAAAAAATTTGAAGGAACAGTTTGCATGTGTCGGGAAAAATCCTCTATAAGCAACACTGTTGGTATTGGAATATTTTTTGTTTCCAGCAAGAGCGATGTGGTTGGAGACATGGAGGTGGAGGAGAGTGGAGAAGTTGTGGTAGAAGAAGAATCAACCACCATGATTGGCGTGGCCCAGTTGGTGAAGAAGAAGCAAGGTAGATGGAGATGTCCATCGTAGGCGAGGATGTGTTGACCATGGATTGAGAAATGGAAGGAAGGAAAATAGTATCAGGGGCAGTCGATGGGGACTTTGGTTGATCCATTTCCATTTCTTCTCCTTTGTGGAGGGAATCCTCTTGCATAGATGATAGCCCTGTAGTGCTTCCTGACCTTTTGTGTTTCTTTGAGGACTCACCCTCTGAAGCTTTCCTTTCATATACTTTTGGATTTGGTTGTTGCTCTTCAGTCTCTTTTCATTTTTTGGAGTGAATGAGTGGAGGAGATTTGGATGTTTCTCCCATTGAGGCTATAGCAACTCCATCATCTTTTGCACTAGGCTCACTATCAAGCCCTTGATAGGCCAGGATGACCCCTTGTTTCTTCAGTCGAGCTACTTGTCCATTGACCCATTCTTTAGTACGAGCTTTGATTGGCTTGGTTATTATATCAAGGTCATTGACCTCTTGCTCATCCCAGTATATTGAAGGAAATGACAATATGGTGATTGCATTGTACCTAGGATCCATACTTGTACTTTCATCTTCCTCAACTTGATTAGGTACAGGGAATGAGTTCACCCTTTTTACAAAGTAGGAAGTCATTCACATGTAATGTCTCATGTGCACCTCATCATCTTGGAAATTCACCTAGAAATCTTCAACATGATGGAGATGGGAATAGTCGGGTCAAAGTGCTTTCCGTATATGCCCATAAGGGTCCATTCGTGGATGGGTTGTATGAAGTTGGAAATGATACTCAACCAACTCCTTTTCTGAATTTACAACACATTGAGAGGTTTGTACATCACTTGGCGAAAATAAAGAGGATAAGGGATCCCCACCAAATGCTTGTAGTTGAGGAGAGTATGTACATGTTGCAGTTTTCGAGAGAGTTCTAACAATATAATCTAGTCATTAGGATACAGGGTAGCTTGTTCAGCCTTTTGTGTAGCCTTGGGTGTGAATGTATGTGAACCTAGGATATTGAATGAATAGGAAGGTGTATTGTTTGAGGAATGCTCAATCACTATGGGAGACTAGCCTTTCGAAATCATCTCTAAGCAACCTAATAATGTGACCTATGAAAGTGTCATTTACCCTGCAATAGTCTCTCTTGAAATTTCTAAACTACAACTAAGGGTATCTATCATAAACCTTCAATTCCCAACCAGATTCTTCATTTGGAGCCCAAAATAGTCCACTATATTTCCTTCCTTCAGCTAGCGAGTAGACAAGGTAAGATATCATATAAAACCTGGAGGTTTTCTTAACATTCATGAACTGCTCATGGAAGTAGTCACTTATTATTTTCCCCCAATAGAATGTGGTCTACATGGCACCATCCTCCTTCCCATGAATAATTTTCTCAACAAAGTAAACCATCCACTCCTGGAAGTATGCAATGCTAGGGAGGTCCATCACTCTACTTAGTAGAGTCACTAGGTCATGATAATCTTCATAGAAGTCACTGTGAAAAAGTTCCTGGGGAACCTTAGCAACACTAGCTCGCTTCTCTTTGAGACAATAATGGTTTATGAGTTTCTTGCATCTAATTGGATCCTAATCACACATTTACTTGCAATATTTGATGGTAGGGATCTCCATCTCCCCAAAGGTGGGATTATGGAAAGTCTTTGTTATTGCCTAGGGAGACATGTTAGGGAGAATGTTCCCATCTCTATCTATTACGGTTTGAGTCTTGGGCTGGTATGCTTTCCTACAAGCCATGACCAACTCAGGAGCTATAAGGAAAGGAGGGAAGCCTATAGCTTTGGCAATTCCACTTTGATTAGCTTGGCATTGTCTGTGGTCGGGTTGACTCTGACTCTCTATTTAAATTCATCAATATCAACATGGCCTATATTGGTATCTGTAATTTCCTTCCAGTATGTAATAATCTTTGAGTGCAATGCATCCCTCTAGAATTGGTACACAATTTGGTCCTTTTCCTCTTTCCCATGAGGAGCTCTACCTGATTTCTTTCCTTTGTCCTTTTCTTTGACTACCCTCAAGGGTCTTGCACCTAATTCCATATATCCTACAAACAAAGGCATGATGAGCACAATCAAGCATGAAGACACCAATGTTAGCTAAAATCCCTGTTGGATGAAGTACAATTAGATAGCTCATCATTCATGAAATCAAACATTTATTTCAAGATGTCATTAGTAGTTTTCATAGGGGAATTTGGTCAGCCTGGGCCCCAAGTCCCAGACTTCCCTAGTAGAATGTTGTTCTGAAGGGTGAACAAGATAGGGCAATCCGTATGGTCTCTCTTGACTTTAGATTTGGATAATTTGAAAGGTCCATATAGGATAGGGTTCAATTTGAGCATGTGGGTTGAGACTTGTTTTTAGATTTGAGGTCATTTAGATCATCATTGGGGCACTCGGAGCTATGAGGAGAGAAAGCCATTTAAGGTTTGCAGTTTGAAACAACAGGCACTAAGCGAAATTTAGAGGATGGAGTTCTGGCAGACCAGACCCAGCACTATGTTTGGATTTTAGGTTTCCTTTGTTATAACTCTACTGGAAATTAGAGTGGCAAGATCTGGGGATTAGAAGGACGAGTTGATTTCTCCTTTTGTGATGACTGAGATGGGATGAACTCCCAACAACGAAAACTAGGCAGATGAGACCCAACAGAGGTGAAGGCACTTGAGTTTTCATCATTTATTGTTCAAGTTGCTTTGGGACACTCAAGACTTGGAGAGCAGAAAGTGGTCATCAGATGGCCATGAGAAATGATGAAGCAAAAGCAGAGGTCCACAAATGAAATTTCGTGAATCGGGACTCGGAGGATGCTAGGGATGTAGCAGTTCATTTGTTTAACTTGTGCGGTGAAGGATGAGGTGGGTTCTGAGGCTCGTGTGGATAGGGCCATTTTTCAGTCAAAATGGCAAACACTGCGTGGCATCCCAAGGACAAAATCCCATGGGAATGGGCTCGGGAAGCCTAAAAGGAGGCCGAGAGTTTAAATTTTGGTTGAGTCATGACAACGAGCCATCAAAGGAGGTCCAAGGTCGTGGGCTAGGGAGAACATGTCATCATTTCAAAGTTGTTTGAGTTTTTTAGTTTTCTAAATGGCGACAGGGAGGCTTGGGTTTGGAGGGTGTAGATGCTCTATGGGAAGAATGGCACCAAGGTAATAAAGTTTTAGATTCAATTTTTATTATGATTTGGAGGTTTTCTTGAGATCTTACAACATGGGTTTTTAGGTTTGATCCTCCTCTATCAAATGAAGTTATTTTAACCCTATTTTCTTCATCATTTAAACATGAAATCACCAAATAATGTGTAAGAGGGCATAAGGAAAACATACCTCAAGAACCCAATGAAGGAGGCTGCCAAATCTAAGAAGAATCAGTTGATGAGGGAAACGGGTGTGGGGGCAGAAAATAATGAAGGCGCTTGATTCCTTTAACTCACTTTGAACTCTTTTAGCCAACCTGACATGTGAAAATGGTAGTTTGAGCCGAATATTTATACCCCTAATGACATTTAATACACCTTATTAATGCGAGTATGGTGGGCTCAAGAGGTTGGGAATTCAAACTTCAAGACGGCGGTAGGAGGTTCGAGACCTAAAGGCTGGAAGGATGCAAGCACACGGCCACTACAACTGTTAAAGTGATAAACACTGACAAGTGGAGGCATGGAGTCCGGTGGGCATAACTCCAATGAAGGATGACCTTCCCAAAAGGGAAAACTCACAACAGAGTCCTGGGTAGAGAAGTCTGGTGGACTAGGCCTGGGGCGAGTGAAGGATGGCAAATTTGCAGCGCAAGTTATGAGGACGTCGATTGAGGCGCTGGGTCTTGGGGAACAAGAAGGAAAAATCCTTCAACCATTTGAAACAAGAAATTCACAACAAAAATCCGGTGAGGGAAAGCTGTCAAGTCAGACCTGGAGGACCCCAAGGCCGTTGACAGAGGAAAACTACCAAAGGAACCCCATGAAGACTTGGGACTTAGCAAATTTTGAGGGGATAAAACATGGTAAATTTAAGATAAGGATTTGGAGAAAAACTAACCATTAGGACACCAAAACAAGGGCACACAAAATGAGGTGACAACAAAACGACCTGGTAAGATGAAGAAAAGAGAGAGTCCCCATTTCGAATGAGGCATGTGTGTTGAGGGCACAAAAAATGGTGACTCTGTTTGGAAACACTCTCGAGCATTCTAAGGGTAAGCATTCATTCAAAACTTATAATTTCTAGTTTCGTAGACAAGGGGCCAACCTCCATAAGTGAACTAGGATAACAGGGTTCTTAGTTCAATCAATCTACATGACATCTCAAAAGTGTGTGTGGAGTGAATTCATTCCCTCCCTCGAGAACTGTAACAAGCAACAACTAATCATTTGAACGAAGCAAGCTACTTAAATTGTCCAACACCAAAAATAACCTGGACATTGCCCTGCTACCAATCAGGCATCCATAGCCCCAAAAGAGTTTTCATTGTAACCTCACAAATATTACTCTACTGCTAGCCTGGTTTCCATAGCCTTGGTAGAGTTATTCGCACACCCATACGGTTGCTTGATTTTTAGAACTATTTATTTTTTCTTCTTGTATTTTGATATTTCTTTTTCGCACTTTATCTTTTTCTCAACCGTGTAAGCACTGAAGCTTACAATGGGTTTGAGAGCCACAATGGTCACTAGAGAAGACTTGAGATTCTTCACTCATTGGGTTATCAGAGTAGCCATTGTACAACCTTGTGGAAATAGTTAATGTGCATTTTGGTGCAATATCTAATATACATGTAGAAAGATCCAACCAAGGATCAAGTTCTAGGATGAAGTTCAAATGAGGAAGTCATCTCCAAGTAGCTATCAGGGACCAATAGTTGAGAATGAATGTTTAACCAAAGAATACTAAGAATGGGTAGCAAAGTGAACTATTCATTGAACGAGCACAACCACCGTATCAAGAATGAGGAACCCCTCACCAAAGTAAAATAGTTGGGAGATGGGAAAAATAGAACACTGTAAAACAACAACAAACCAAAAGGAAACCTAACCTAACCTATGTACAGGTATTTACAAGAACAACTTTACACGAGCTCAAACTTGGAAGTAATGCTTCAAACATTGCTCGTTGACAGGCAACAAGACATCTTCACCAGTAAGGGTCTTTAAATGGAAAGCATTGTCTCTAGAATTTTAGCTATTTGAAAGGGGCCAAGCCAAAGCTTGTTGAATTTGTTATGTCCCCCTTTCTTCTCATGGGTCTTGTCACAACACAAGACTAGATCCATAATTATGGAGGCCTTAATTTTGGCACATCGATCGAACCAACATTTGACTATGCCCTAGTGTTTGATGAAATTTTCTATTGCGTAGTCTTATATTTCTTCTAAGTTTAAAAGATCAGCTAACTGAGCTTCTCTACAGTCCCCACCTCATAAAAGTCATTGATAAACTAGAGAGGGGATTTTCAGGTGGATCAAAAAGATAGGCTCTAAGTTGTAAACCAAATGAAATGGGAAATCACCAAGGGTAGCCTTGTGACAAGTGTGGTTTTCCCAAAGGGTGAAACAAAGTTTGGTATGCCAGTCCTTGGGATTCCTATCCAACAATTTCTTGATCACGGTTATTAGATTCTTGTTCATGGATTAAGAAAGGCCATTGCCCTAGGGGTTGTAATTGGATGAGAACTTGAGGGCTATCCCATAATAAAAATCCCATCCAACAAATTTTAATTAAGCAAATGTGGGTCCATTGTCACATACCAATGCATAAGGGAAACCAAAGTGATTTAAAATAAAACTTTCCAAAAATTTAGTGACTACCTTAGTTGTGCATTGTCTATAAGTGATTGCTTTTGTCCGTCTAGTGCAATAATCAGTAGTGGTTAGAATATACCTGTGTCCTATAGATGATGGAGGGCTTATTAGACCAATGAAATCAAGGCCCCAATGTGCAAACAGTCTCACCTCCAAGACTGGTTGCAGCGGGATAGTAGCATTCTTCTCCTTAGAGGCAGTGATTTGACATATATGACATGAGTGAATGTGGCTATGTGCATCCTTGAAGATAGTTGGCCAATAATATCCTACCATTAGTAACTGATGTGTAGTGGATGGTCCAGATCCATGACTAGTGCCAAACTGGTCATGGAACTCCCTTAGGACTCAATATTCTTCTTCTTTGCCAAGGCACCTCAAGTAGACACCTTAATGATTTTTTTTGTATAAAATGGACCCTTGCAACATGTAGCTACTACTTTTCAGGTGAAGTGCACACTTCTAAACTCCTTGTAGGTGAGGTGGGCACTTGTGATTCAACAAATAATAAATGACATCTTCATACCACTCCCCTGGAGAAACATCTTCAAGTTCATATTGTTGCATGGTGAGTTTGGGACCTGCATCGGTTGTTGCCTCAACAATTGTTCAAGTAAGCACTTGTCCTCTCTCTAACTTCATTGGTTGGACTTCCATATCGTACTCTTGTAGCAACGTGCCCCATTTTTCTCTTCGTTGACTTCATTCTACATAAGCAATGTCTTCACAACTAGGTTAGGAACTATGGTGAACACTTTATTACACAAGATATAATGCGTGAACTTATTCACCCCTCTAACAAGGGTGTATGCTTATTTTTCTATGTTGTGGTAGTGCAGTTCAACATCTTTCAAAGGAGCGCTCATGAAGAAAATTGGGTGATTGTTCCCTTTGTCATCTTTTTGGATCAAAATGTTGATGCATGAATGATCTGAAGCAAACAAATAGATGTAAAAAGGCTTCAGATAATCTGGGTTGACCAACATGGGTGCTTTAGAAATTACTTTCTTAATTTCTTCAAAGGCCTATTTTGCTTCGAGAGTCCACTTAATCTTGGCATCTTGTTTTAACATGGCATTGAACGGTTTGACAATTTTAGCAAAGCATGTAATAAACTTTCATACAAATATTTCCAAAAAAAGATTTGAGCTCTTTCTTGGTACCTGGCAACTGGATCTTCAATAGGGATTGAATACACTCTGGGTCAATAGAGATTCCTCACTTTGAGATAATATGTCTAAGTAGCTTCCCTTCAGTAACCCCAAAGATGCACTTCTTGGGATTAAGGGAGACACCAAACTCTCAACACCTATGGAAAACTTTGCACAAATCAGAGACATGATCACTCCACTTCTTTGAAAATGCTCTCAGATCATCCATGTAGATGATTATGCATTTTTTTATCAAATATTTGAATGCAATGTCCACGACACGTTGGAAGTTTGTGCTGGTGTTAATAAGCCCAAATGGAATTCATTTGTATGTGAAGGTACCCCACTTTGTTGTGAACATTGTCTTATCATAGTCTTCATACTACACCATTACTTGATTATACCTAGAATAGTCATCGAGGAAGGACATCATCTATGATCCATTAACAATCTACAACACCTCATCCAATGAGGGCATGAGTTAATTTTCCTTTTCTGATGCTCGGTTCAAATTGTGGAAGTCCACACATAACCAGATTTTTGTATTCTTTTTTCTAACTCACACCAAGTTGGTGACCCATGTAGAGTGTAGAACTAGAAAGATAATCCTTGTTGAAAGTAGCTTTTGCACTTCTTTGTAAATAATTGGCCCCATCAAGGTGTCTATAGGGCATTGTCTCTACTAGAAGGCTCTTGCATCAAGCTTGAAAGGGATGGTGTGTGTGATGATGGAGGTATCGTAGGTTTTCAAATCTTCATAGCTCCATGCGACCACATCGTGATACTTTTGAAGAGAATCCACAATCCCTTTCTTCTCTTGGGTGGTGCACACCTTACCAATAAAAATATTTTTAATTTCCTTGGTAGTTTCAAGGTTGTGTACATCACATTGATTGTTGATGGATTCCTTCTTGGCTTGCTGGTCTTGGCCTCTGATCTAATCCAAATCAAATATACACTCCAATTGAACCATACCTCTAGGAATCATGTTGATCTTTAGGTTGATAACTCCTATGTCCAATTCAAACTCTTATGGATTGACTTCATGAATTATTTGGGTGGCAAAGACATCAAAGCTCGTGATGAACTCGAGGATGTGCTTATCATCATTAAAAACTTGAAAGTGAGTAACATAAATAAATCTAGAATAGATGGAGTGGATGTCAACTCAACTGTAAAGCACTTGAGGCCTGAAAGGGCAAGTGGTTGTAGTGTGTTTTCTACTTGAGCCAAAGCATCAGCTATGTGGTTATGAGAGTGAGGGATTAGCTCAATATTGAATGCGTCTAATCCTTCTAAGAGATCCCAAACCCTATGTCTATAATTGGAAAGTCTTCTATCATGGTAGGAATATAACTTTCTAACTTGTTTGACCACTAACTCAGAGTCACTAAAAATTTGTAGCATTTTGAAATTTTTCTTTAAGGCCATAAGAAGACCATGCACTAAGGCTTCATACTCTACTATGTTATTAGTGCAATAAAATTGCAACCTATGGGTAGCAAGAAAAGACTTACCCATTTGGCTAATGAGTTTGAATCTGGCTCCAACTCCTTGCTTTGACTTAGATCCATCAAATCAGAGCATCCAAAACCTAGAAATCTCCTTAATGTTGGGTCCAACTAGGCCTTTATTCTCCTTTGGCTTGATAGCTACCCTCATAGCCTTTAGAAACTATGTCGATTTAGTACGATTGGCAACAGGTAGTTTTTTTGGCATCTCCTTTGACAATTCTCTTGGAGGAGTGGCTAATCCCTTGACATGTTATAATGTTGTTTGGAACAAGCATAAATCAAACTTAGAGTGGGAAGCATTGTGAATTCTAAACCAATTTGGTAGCAAGAGATCCTAAAAATCCATATGGGCACCCACACTAAGTTGATTCTTTGCACACTTTTCCATGAATTCTTGGAAACCATTGAGTAGTCCCAAGTTTTCATCTTCATCAGGTTTATCATTTGACTCTACCAACATCCCTATAATCTAAGGCATTTGAGTGAAGTCGGTTGGAGGGCTAGATTGCACCAAGATTACTTCGGTAGAAAATTATTCCTGGGGTTGGAATTCATCTTGATAGGAAAAGGGATAGTAATTTCCCAATTCTCTCTCAACAAACAGCACCTTGTTGGTATTGTTATACTCTATTATCATGTACTTCAACTCAGGTTCATGGTCTATACAAATCTAGTTAGGCAGCCCTTTCCATGGTAGCCATATATGAGAATGATCTATCGTAACATATCCATTCAATGTTCTAATGAAGTCTTGCTCAAGGATTAGTCCATATGTATCGGGGATATTCACCACTTGAATATCAATGAATTGTATCTGTGGATCCACACCAATTTTCATTGGAATACAATTCATCTCTCCCACTATGTTGATCTTTATTTTGTCCAATTGGGTCACTTTCCTCCTTGAAGGTGTGGGAGTAATCCCATGAGATTTCCATACTGCAAGAGGCATGAAATTAGTGGATGCTCCTAAATCAAGTAGGAAATTGTGCAAATTCTTTCCAAATATTTGAATGGTAGTGAGGAAAGGTAGAGCTTTCCTTGGAAAAGGCCTGTAGGCATGTCAATCTGAGCTACTTGGGCCTTATTCCTATTGCCAGTTCTATCCTTGGTCTGCCTTGAAGGCTAATCCTTTGGATTTTTCCTATTGTTTTGATCAAATTCTTTTGTGGGTTTCTCACCCATAGGTTGATTAGAGGGAATATCCTTCCTTCTCCCTATGATTTCCTAAATCATAGGTTCCTGACTAGGTTCTTTAAAGGTAACCCTTTTGGTTGATGTTTCTTACATTGCTTTGGAGGAAGGGGTACCATTAATTATCCTAAAGAAGGCATACCTTACAACAGGGATCTTAAGTAACTCAAAGGTGGATAGGTCAATTTTAAATTTTGAACTCCTCAACGACGTACTCACCCATTTTCTCAATTTCAGATTCAAAGGCCCTAGCCATGGCAGAGCTAACAAGATGGGTTTGTGTTTGACTCGAATAATTTTGGGGTTTTCCTTGAGCCTGGTTTTGTGGATGATTATGAAGTTGATTTAATGATCTATCCTTACTGAAATATTGAGTGGGCATGTGAGGAAGACCAGGATTGTTGCTAGTATTTGGATCCAGTGGGGTAGTGAAGTAGTTAGGTGGGGTGGATGTAGTGAATGGCCCCCCTGCTTACCTATTCCTTAAATAATATGGAGTAGCTCTCTAGTGGAATGTGTGTACTTCATCCTCACAGGTTTCTTCATCATCTAAAGGACCATTATCAATTGAGTCAAATAACTAAGATAAGGTTTCACCATTACTTACCTCCTTCACTTCTTTGATCTTTGTGGAGGCAGGATCATCCTTAGGCTTGTTACTTTCACTTCTCGAGAATGGGGCCTGGTTAACCATGAGCATAGAGGAGTCATATGGCTCAAATAGGACTATGTCACAACATCCAAAATTTTCCACAACATTATGGACTTCAACTTGAAAAATCTTTGTGGCTATATGGAACTCAGGATAGTCCAACTTGGAGCGTCTACTAGTCTTATGAATATGGCACCATTTGGAAAGAGTTGATTCACAAGATATACACCACTAGTTTTCTTTTTTGTGCTAGTAGGTTGATCCAATGGGGTAGGAACATGCCCATTATTGCCCTTGTATTCCACATCTAACTCTATCTTTGGGAAGGCCTCCTCTCAAAGTGTTGATTTCAGTTTTTCCCTTAGTCATAATTCAGTCTAAAAGAAGTGATGGCTTGTTGATCATCTCTGTTATCTCGATTATCTCTATTGTCCCTCTGGAGATTAGCTTGGATACTCCATTGGGAAGCCTGCAACTAGTTGTTCTGATTTTGCAAGTGTGTCATCTTTGTGGACATAGTTTAGATCATTTTTGTCAACTCATTTAGTCTATCCTTCTCTATGTTGCTTGGCTGCGAGACTTGATTCTATAGGAAAACTAGCAGAGCAACAAGCTAGTTTTGTTATGCCAGAGGGAATTGCAGTGTCGACAAGTATAGGGGTGCTTGAGGCTATTGTTGATACATATGCTGTTGTGGGGGAGCCTAATGGTAAGTTTTTTGCTAATGAGGATGCAAGTAGTGGGGCACAAGAGGTGCCTGGTTCATGGGTTTTCCTAGATGAGGAACTATAGATAACTGAGGCACATGATTCATGAGAGGAATATGGTGTTGGAGGGCTTGGTTAAGTCCTTGTATCTACACAGGATGGAAAATTTTCCCTAAGTCTGTGTTGGCCTTAACAGCCTCAACATAAGCATCTACCGGCCTGACAGGTGGCTGATTCATTCTTATTACAAATGCTAAGGTGAGGTTGTCTAGGGCATTGTATTAAATAGGTATAAAAACATCATTATGTGCATAAGGAGTTTGTAACCTTGAATACGCCCAGTGGAATCAGTCATTGAAGGAGCCTATCAGCTCGTTGACTTCTCTATGACTAGACATAAATTGCTAGTACAACTCTGAAGGGCTGATGGGAATCTTATATTTCTGTAGGAAGGTGCTCACTAGGAAGTCCTGAGATGTCATGAAACTAGATGGCAAGTTGACGTACCAGTAGAAAGCCTCTTCTCCCAATGAGTACAAAAAAATTCCACATGCCACATCCTCTTCATTGATCTACTAGTCTTGCAACATCATCTGAAATATCCTGATATGCTCCTCTGTTGTTCTTTGTGGGTCGTGAGGATTGAACTTTGTGTAGAAGCTTTGGGATTTTTGGGCATGTCTTGATAGGAGTTAAAGTGCAATAGAGAGGGATTTTGGGCTAACCAAGCTATGAGAGGTGGAAAAGGTGGTACCTATTGTTGAGGAACTACAATCTAGGGTTGCACCTATTGTAGAATAGTAGCCTGGGGTTGCACCTAGGCCATGGTCGTTTGGACTACACTTTGAACTTGTAGGGTAGGAAAGTGGCAACTCCCTGGTTGCCAAAAGAATGAGGCCCGAAGGTAGTTTGGAGTGGTTGAGTGTAGAATGGATGAAAGATGGTGGAAGGTTAAGGTGGAAGGGAAGTGGATGGAATGGGGGAAGAGGAAGAGGCAAAATCTCCTCCCTAAGCTTGTTTAGCCCTTGTGGGGGGTTGCAACTCTTGAAATTCCCCTTTGTTTGGTGTAGACCTTAAAAATATTTGGA
Organism: Sequoia sempervirens; assembly: GCA_007258455.2. Classification (NCBI taxonomy): domain Eukaryota; kingdom Viridiplantae; phylum Streptophyta; class Pinopsida; order Cupressales; family Cupressaceae; genus Sequoia; species Sequoia sempervirens. Next base: position 37,860 of record VDFB02293909.1, on the reverse strand, counting down.
ATCTTTCAGGGGAGAATGATCTAATTCGATTCAGCTTAACAGGCCCTCACTCTAGCACCAGTCCTATTGATGTTTTTTTTATTCACTTCTCAATACAGGTAATGCATAGGCGCATCACCTCTCTTGAAAGGAGACTTCCAATAACAATTTGTTGAAAATGACCCCAAGGTCTCTTAGGTGTTAGATCATGAATTGCATGGAATTTCTTAGTTGATATTTGATGTGATTTTGTTGGTAATCATAGGGCAGACTTACGTATCTGGACTGAACAAATTAGATCTTGTGAATTGAAGTTTCTAGGATGGAAGATGATGTGCACTTTGTTATAGGTTCGAACAACAATCTGGAACTCCAATGTTTTCCTTAAGTTTTGGATTTACAATGTACAATGAACCTTAGCATAGAATATTTCTAAAAAAAGGAAAAAGGGTAGGGAAGAAGAGAGTTTCCTAGATCCGCAACTAACTATGAACATTGATCATGGAGTTCCTGCTATGGGCAGCTTCCTTCAAACAAAATTTCACTTAACCAGAAGAGTCATAGTCTCATGAAATTTGTGCTATCTTCTAAGGTCTGCAGATATTTCACCATTCATTCACTATATACATGCATGAACAAAGATAAAATTTTGAAGCATCTTTAAGTTTAAGTCTAGACTAACTTTACACAACCATTTACTAGCAGCAAACAAAAAAAAGTATAGACTAGGAAGGCATCTACACAACATAAGTTTTCGTAACCATAGAAAAGCATAACCAAATCTATCAAAGAAATCTAAAACTAGCTCAAAACAACAAAGCAAATCTAACTAAAAAATTTAACTATTGGGAGATGAATCATGAAACATGCAGAGAAGCTCATAAATGCACCAAAGTCAATGTATTTCTATTAGAATTTATGTAGCAGGTCATTACAACAACTCAACTCTCTCTTGAAAATGAGAGGAGACCCCTTATTTATAGTTTCCAAAAGTAGAATGATTGGCCAAGATTAATTTTCATTGTGTGTCCAAGATCCACTACAAACTAGGGTTCTACCTACCCCCCAATATATTAAATTTTAAAATACAATTTTTTCTTTATCCCTATTTTGTCTTTTGTGACAACACTGTAGCATTTTGTCTTCTAGCTGATTTATCTTTCACTGTAGCTACTTTCTCAAGAATTCTTCACCAATAATAGGGTTTCCTTCCTGATTCTTCAAAGCTTCATACTCCATGAACTTCAAGATTAATGGCTAGAGCTTATCAACTTCCAAAATTTTAGATCGTAGTACTTGATCTAACTCCATTCTTTGGATTGGATGATGAGCTTTTCCTAGTCTTCATCATACTTAGCAGCATGGTCTCTGAATAGCTCTTATTGAGTGAAGGATCAAGATGGAAAGCTCAAGAAATTAGTGGTGATCTCATCTACCATCCCATCTTCCATCTTCTTCTAGAAATAGGGCTTTATCTTCTCAGAATTAATTTTCACGATGGGCATATCATAACTTGTCATTATTTTTAAGTACTGAGTATAATCAGCTCTAACCTCCTTAGCCCACTCGATATCTAGGTTGAACTTATCAAGCACTTGATCCATCCTTTCTTTTCTATTCATGAAGTCTCACTTCCATACATCCACCAACTAGTGGTCATCTTTCTAAAATACCAACTCCTTTTCCCAAGTTGCGCTTGGAAATTTGAGAATAGCCTCAATCTTTGGGTAGGTGGACTCATATCTCCTTGGGAAATCAGTGCAAAGTTTCCTTGTACCCTCAAGATATTTTTGTAGATCCAGGAATTTTTTCATTGTCCTAATAGCACAACCAATGCCCATGTTCCCAAGGTATAGAACCTGTGAAAACCAACTCTCTATGGTCTTGTCCAAGTTCTTCCTATTTTTGAGCATGTCTATTTGCTCTGTTGATAACAACTGTGGTGGGGTCGAAGATGTGGTAGGAATTTCCTCTGTTGAAGACCATTACTGGATGTAAGTTGTCAGATCAAATACCTATGCCTTAAGATATTCTTTTAAAACCTTATCCTATTCAATTAAATGCATCACTATGGCAACAAACTCTTGGAGGTGCTCTACTCTCTGCTCTCTAGTAGTTGTTCCCAAATCAATGGTGGAGACATTATAGTTTATCCCTTCTTTTCCCACCACCCACATGGCTAATTGCATGGTCCTTGATCCAAAAGAATCCATCATCACCTTGGATCTAACTTTAGGCTTCTTCTCTTTTCTAGTAGTGATCTATGTCGGGGCTAGGATAGACTCCAATCTTGCTTCTAGATCACTTGGGATGGGAGCCTTTTTCTCAAGCAAGTTTTTTAGCCATTCAAACATCTCAATCTTTCCTTTGTGTGATTTATTGTCACATTTTTCTTCACCCCTTATGACTTCAATTTCTTTATCTTTGGAAGTTACCTTCTCCACCCTAGTGTCCTCTCCTTCCTCTTCATCGGAGTCTCAGATGAATGTTAGGTGCTTGATTGGGGATTTGGTGGGTAGGCATTCTTTGGGACTTTCTTCCCTCTCAGCCTCCTCTTCTTTCTCTTCTTCATGTTCTTCTTCATGTTCGTACTCCTTGGGTTGCTCTATTTTAGGGCTCTTATCAGCTTGGATCTCCTTGTCAGGCTGATCTTCCTCTTTATCCTTTTCTTCCTCACATAGGGGTGACACACACCTGTGTTCTTCCTACCCTCCTGAAGGAGGTACCTCTTCACCATGTTTGGGGTCTTCATCTTTTTGTTCACCTATTGGAGGTTCCATTCTTTCCTCTATCTTGTCATCTTCTTTCCATGCTTCCTCGGTAGGTGGTCTTTCTATTTCTTCTCTAACATCCTTTAATTGTCAGGCCAACTCTTCCTCAAAGTTAGGATCAAAATTTTCCACAATTAATTTTCAGCCAGTGTCTTCTTCTTCATCTCCACTTTTAGAGGATCTTGTTTCTCCTTCTAAACAAACCACCTTGTCAAATATTAGGTGCTCATATTTTGGATATTCATGGTGCTCATCCACTTCCTCCTTCAATGCTTTTGTTGCTTCCACCTCTCGGCTTTCCCATTCCACTACTATTTCCATTGTGTCCTTCATCTCCGAGGGATCAATTGGAGGCTTTGAAATTGGAACACTGGTGAGGACTTGCACTAGGGTAGCCTAGGTGGTTGGATTTATTAATAATTTAGAAATTTTGAAGGAGAAATTTTCATGTGTCAGGAAAAAGCCTCTAGAAATGAGAGTGTTGGTATTAAAATCATATTCGTTGCTAGCAAGAGGGATGTGGTTGGAGACATGGAGTCAGAGGAGAGTGGAGAAGTTGTGGTAGAAAAATAATCAACCACCATGATTGGCTTGGCCTAGTTCGTGAAGAAGAAGCTAGGTGGACGGAGATGTCCACTGCAGGTGGGAATGTGGTGACCATGGCTTGAGAAGTGGAAGGAAGGACAACAATATCAAGGGCAACTAGTGTGGACTTTGGCTAATCCATTTCCATTTCTTCTCCTTTGTGAAGGGGATCCTCTTGAATAGTGGGCAGCACTGTAGTGCTTCCTAAACTTTTGTGTTTCTTTGAGGACTCACCCTCCGAAGCTTTCCTTGCATATACTTTTAGATTTGGCTAGTGCTCCTCAGTCTCTTTTATTTTTTGGAGCAAGTGAGTGGAGGAGATTTGGATGTTTCTCCCATCGAGGTTGTACCAACTCCATCATTTGTTGCACTAGGCTCACTATCGAACCCTTGATAGGTTAGGATGACCCCTTCTTGATTCAATCAAGCTACTTGTCCATTCACCCATTCTTTTGTATGAGCTTCTATTTGCTTGGCTATGATATCGAGTTCATTGACCTCTTGCTCATCCTAGTCTATTGAAGGTAGTGACAAGTTGGCGATAGCATTATACCTAGGATCCATACTTGTACTTTCATCTTCCTCAACTTGATTAGGTATAGGGAACAAGTTCACCTTTTTATGAAGTAGGTAGTCATTCACATGTAATGTCTCATGTGCACCTCCTTATCATCTTGGAAATTTTCCCAAAAATCTTCAAAATGATGCAAATGGGCATAGTCGAGTCCAAGTGCTTTTCATATATTCCCATAAGGTTCCATTCCTAGATGAGTGGTATGAAGTTGGAAATGATACTCAACCAACTCCTTTTCTGAATTTCTAGCACATTGAGAGGTTTTTAGCTTGTACATCCCTTGTCCAAAAGAAACAAGATAAGGGATCCCCACCAAATGTGTGCTATTGAGAGAGTTCTAACAATATAATCTAGTCATTAGGATATCGGGGTAGCTTGTTTGACCTTTTTTTGTAGTCGTGGGCATGAATGTATGTGAACTTGGGATATTGAATGAATAGGAAGGCATATTGTTTGAGGAATTCCCAAGCGTTGTGGGAGACTCACCTTTCTAAATTGCCTCCAAGCAACCTGATAATGTGACCTATGAAAGGGTCATTTACCCTACAATAGTCCCTCTTGAAATTTCTAAATTGTAACTAAGGGTATTTATCATAAACCTTCAATTCCCAACCAGCTTCTTCATCTAGAGCCCAGAATAGTCCACTATACTACCTCCATTCAACCAATGAGTAGTAAAAGTAATATTTCATATAAAACCTAGAGGTTTTCTTGACATTCATGAACTGCTCATGGAAGTAGTCACTTATTATTTCCCCTAGTAGAATGTGGTATGCATGGCACCATCATCCTTCCCACAAATAATTTTCTCAACAAAGTAAACCATCCACTCCTCGAAGTATGCAACGGTGGGGAGGCCCATCACTCTACTTAGTAGAGTCACCAAGTTGTGATAATCTTCATAGAAGTCATTGCAAAAAATTTCTTGGGGAACCTTAGCAGCACTGCCCCGCTTCTCTTTGAGCCAATACTGGTTTATGAGTTTCTTGCATCCAATTGGATCTTGATCCCACATTTCCTTGTAATCTGTGATGGTAGGGATCTCCATTTCCCAAAGGTGGGAATGAGGAAATTCTTCATTATTTCCTAGGGATACATGTTAGGGAGAATGTTCCCATCTCTATCTATTATGGTTTGGGTCTTAGGCTAGTATGCTTTCCTACAAGCCATGACAAGCTCAAGAGCTATAAGGGAAGGAGGGAAGCCTACAACTTTGGAAATTCCACTTCCTCTAATAAGCCTAGCATTATCTATGGTCAGGTTGACTCTGACCCTCTATTTAAATTCATCAATATCGACATGGCCAATATTGGTATCTATAATCTCCTTCTAGACTGTAATAATCTTTGATTGCAACAGCTCCCCTTGGAATTGGTACTTCATTTGGTCTTTGTCCTCTTTCCTGTGAGGAGTTACGCCTTATTTCTTTCCTTTTTCCTTTTCTGTGACTAACCCTAAGGGTCCTGCACCCAATTCCATATATCCTGTAAACAAATGCATGATGAGCACAATCAAGCATGAAGGCACTAATGTTAGCCAAAATCGTTGTTGGATGAAGTCTAGTTAGATAGCTCATCATTCATGAAATAAAATATTTATTTTGAGATGTCATTAGCAGTTTTCAGAGGGGAATTTGGTCAGTCGGGACCACAAGGGTCGGACTTCCCTAGTAGGAATGTTGTTTTGAAGGGCGAACAAGGTAGGGAAATCCATATGGTCTCTCCCGACTTCAGATTTGGATGATTTTAAAGGTCCATGCAGGAGAGGGTTCTATTTGAGTAGGTGGGTCGTGACTTGTTTCCAGAGTGGAGGCCATTTAGATCATCGTTGGTGCACTCCGAGCTATGAGGAGGGGAAGCCATCTAAGGTTTATTGTTTGAAATGGTGGGAACTAAGCGAAATTTTGGGCACAAAGTTCCAATGGACTAGACCTAACACTATTTTTGGATTTCAAGTTTCCTTCATTATAACTCTATCAAAAATCAGAGTGGAGGGCTCTAGGGATTAGAAAGATGGGTTGATTTCTCCTTTTGTGATGGCTAAGATGGGACAGACTCCCGACAACAAAAACTTGGTGGATGGGACCGAGCTAAGGCAAAGGCACTTGAGTTTTCATCATTTGTTATTCAAGTGGCTTTAGGACACTCAGGACCCGAAGGGTGGAAAGTGATCATTAGATGTCCATGAGAAATGGTGAATCAGGAGTGGAGGTCTGCAAACAGAACTCTGTGAACCGAGACCCTAAGGACACTAGGGATGTAGCAATTTGTTTGTTTAACTCAAGTGCTGAAGGATGAGGTGGGTTCTGAGGCTCAAGTGGATGGGCCTATTTTTCTATTTGAAATGAAAAACACTACATGTCATCCCATGAATGAAATCCCATGGGAACAGGCCCAAGAATCCTAAAAGGAGGCCAAAAGTTTAAATTTTGGTTGATTCCTGATGACGAACTATGGAAGGAAATTTGGGGTCGCAGGCCCGAGAGAACATGCCACCATTTCAAAGTTGTTTGAGTTTTGAATTTTTCTAAATGGAAATGGGGAGGCTCAGGTCCAAAGGGCGTGGACAGTCTGTGGGAAGAACGACACTGAGGTGATAAATTTCCAAATTCAATTTTTTTCATGATTTCGAGGTTTCTTGAGATCTTACAACATGGGTTTTTAGGTCTAATCCTCCTCTATCAAATGAAGTTATTTTAACCCTATTTTTTTCATCATTTAAATTTGAAATCACCAAACAATGTGCAAGAGGGTAGAAGGAAAATATACCTCAAGAACCCAATGAAGGAGGCTACCAAGTCCACAAAGATTTGGTCAATGAGGGCAACGGGCATAGGGGCAGCTAATGACGAAGGCACTGGATTCTTCTAACTCACTCTAAACTCTTCTGGCCAACCTAACATGTGAAAATGACAAGTTGTGCCAAATATTTATACACCTAACAACATTTAATACACCTTATTAATGCAAGTACAACAGGCTTAAGAGGTTGGTAAATTCAAACTTCAAGATGACAAGGGGAGGTTTGGGACCCAGAGGCCTAAAGGATACAAGTAGATGGTTGCTTCAAATGTTAAATTTAAAAACACTAGCAAGAGGAGGCATGAGGTTCAGTGGGTGGAAGTCCGATGAAGGATGGCTAAACTTACAACAGAGTCCCAGGCAAAGAAGTCTAGCGAACCAGGCTCGGGGCAAGTGAAGGATGGAAACTTTGCAGCACAAGTTATGAGGATGATGGTCAAGGAGCCAGGGCCCGACATATGGGAAGGTGAAGGCCTTCAGCCTTGTGAAACAACAAATCTACAATGGAAATATGATGAGGGAAACTCACCAAGCCAAACCCGGAGGAACCCAAGGCTATTGGTAGAGGAAAACTACCAAAGGAACCCTGTGAAGACTCAAGACTTAGCACATTTTGAGGGGATAAAACATGGTCAATTTAAGATAAGGCTTTGGAGACACACTAACCATTAGGACACCAAAATGGGGGCACGCAAAATGAGGTAGCAACAAAATGACCTAGCAAGATGAAGAAAAGAGAGGGTCCCTATTCTGAACAGGGCGTGTGTGCTAAGGGCACAACAGTATCTAAAACATAAGAGATGTTTAAGGATGTGCTTTTAGAAATTTACCAAATGAGATCATTCTCCTTTGATCAAACTGCTCTTCCAATTTAAATTATTTAAGATAATAATTGAAGGCACACCAAATAATCATATAATATGCATAATTAACTTAGATGTTAAGATCATGTTGATGATATACTTATATGATTATATTACAATGTATAAAAGAACTCTCTAAACCATCAATTTTAATAGGTCTATAAGCTACTCTTACACTCCTAGGGTTTTTCACCTAGAAGGAGAGAGATAGACCCTCAAAATCAATGTTCTTCACTCAATCTAATGTAGGTATGATGTGATTAAGACTAAATACAATGATGTAAATGACTATGATGTGATTAAGACTAAATATAATGATGTAAATGCAACTAAATGATGAAATTGACTGAATATTGAATGTAAAACCTAAGAAATATGCAATGTTTGAAAACACAATGAGATATGTAGAAATCTTAAAAGAATGAACAAAAATGCAATTGAAACTTAACAAAAAGCTATATTTTAGAATGTGTGCACTTGAGAAGATGAGGAGGATTGGAAAGCAATCTATAAATCTAACAAATCTGATTTTGAGTTGACTGGGACTCATTCACCACCCTAGGTGAATCAGTTTGAGGTTAGGGTTTTTTTGCCCAGAAACTAATTTATGCCAATTAGGTGTCTAGATCTACATTTGATTCAAAAATTCACCTCATGAGGGACTCATTCACCATGCATGGAAAATCATTCCACTTTCAAATTTATGTAAGTTCAAATTTTTGTTCTACACCGTGGCACTTGTACAACACTTTCTGATGAAAACCCGAGTTGGGATCTCATAAAATGCCTACAAAACAACTTAAAATTGATTGTCTAATGGGGGGTTTTCCTTGTTCAAACCCCTAGCTGGGTAATCAAACCTTAAATGGACAAAAATCTACATAAAACCATAGCATTAAGTGTGTTAAAGACTACAAAAGTATGAAGTATGTCAAAACCCTATTCTATTGTGATAGAATAAGAAATGCAAATTTGACTTGATTGATGCAAGACCTCAACCCTAGAAATCTCAAAACACATAAAAAATGGAGATAAATGACATGCAAATGGAATGTAAATGAAATGTAAACCTTAATATGAAGATAGAGAAGAAAGAAAACCTTAATCTGAAGATAGAGAATAAATGGAAGATGGAATCACTTCTAAAACAAGTCTTTAGGTGTGATTTGATGGCTAGTTACATCGCCTCAACCTAGATTTCTCCATGATTCACCATAGGCATCCATCATCAACTCCTTGCAATGTTGAATCTTGAATGAAGAATGAGCTTCAAGACCTACAAAATCCCTAGTTTGTTATCCTAAAACTTCAACTTCACTAATTAAACTTGTTGTAGAAGACTTGACTTCAAAATTTTCTTTTGTGAAATGACTAAAAGATATGAAAAATGACTTCAAATGAGTATTTATAAGCATCAACACCTAATTTTCCTGTTATTTAGACCTAAGAGGCTAACATTCACCAAAGAATTAACTGACATCTAGCTAAAATTTAAACTTTCCTTCAAAAGGGGTTCATTTGCCACCCTTAGCGAATGGGTCCCAGTAGAGGGGACTAATTTTCCCAAAGTGGCAAATGGGTCCCACTAGTGGTTTTTGAAGTTGTGTTTTTGGGATATGAATGAATTGAGTGTTGTTTTTTAGGTTTTAAGTGATTTCTTAGGTGAAATGAGCCTCTAGATCAAAAATAATGGGTCTTAGGGGCCCATAAATGTTGTTTTAAAGAATGAATAGTGTAGAGGTACCCAAAAGTAGGTCTAATTAAGCATGAAATTGTCTCTTTTCTCAAGAGTGTCAATTTTTTTATGCCACATTTAGCACCCATATGGCTCTACCTGCATATGTAAGCTAAAGGACTCTAAGTAGTGCAATTTATTACATAAAAGGATACTCTTTCAAAAGACGGGAGAACAAAACCCTAGTGTAGTTATCTACAAAACCACAACATTATGAACCACATCCTACAACACCAATTCATTATTTGTCCAAAAATCCTTTTATCTAAATCATAGGAATCCAATTTGAGGGTAGATGTATGCCCCCCCTTGATTCTGCTTACTTTACGAAGGTGGAATCAAGGTAGCAATCTAGCCATATTGAATTGAGAACATCATACCATTGGGAATTTCCAGGTACCATGCCACATAATGATAGAAAATTGGTGATTTAGCTGTGAAATCACGATTCCAACGCATCAAACAACGCCAAAAACAAAGTTCTCTAGTGCCCTTTATGTTGTTTTAAAGAAAATATGCATTATAAACTCTTAAGATAAAATCACCCTAAGTTAATGCATAAGAGTAAAGATGATGAAAATAGGTTAAGAGAAGGAAAAGAGAGTAATTTGTCACTTACTATTGTATTTTACCTTCTTGTAGCTTGAGAGTGATGAGTGATATGAGAAGATGTCAAGTATATGGGATTACACACCTTCATGATTGGATGAGGTTCATGAGTAGGTGGCGCACAACGAGTTGTAGTATGAGGTGAGTCAATTCTGCAAATTTTTCCCTATGATTTTATAATAGTTTAGTGATTTTTAATGCATGGATAGGTTATTTTAGGATCTTGGAAAAAAGGTTTGCAAGTGTCCCCTTTTTCTGCAAAGTGTCCCATTTGTTTGCAAAGTGTCCCTTTTGTTTGCAAAGTGTCCCTTTTGTTCACAAAGTGTCCCTTTTGTTTGCAAAGTATCCCTTTTGTTCACAAAGTGTCCCATTCCTTTGCAAAGGGTCCCATTTCTTCGCGAAGTGTCCTTTTTCTTTGCGAAATGTCTTAAAAGGGTTCTAAAGTGTCTAGGGACATTAGAAAAGCACACTAGATCTACTTTAGCACACTTGCATGATGAATAATGTAAAATTTGAAGACAATAGATAATTTTTTAGAACATTTTGTGATGATTTTGATAGATCCCTACCTAGTTGTGACAGTGGCTAGGGGGAAGGTAGATTAGTTTTCTAAGAGATTTAGCGCCAGTGCTATTAGTAGTAGAGACAGAGCATTTGCATGTAGTAGGTATCTATTGGGAATATCTTATGCCACCCAAGAGATACCATGATTCCATTCTCATGGCCTTATGTGAGCATTGTGATGTTGATATATGTACCTTTCATCTTCCTACTGGGGAATAAATGACTATCACTCTTGAGGATGTACACTGTGTTAAACAAGCGTAGGACAACTGAAAGGGGGGGTAAATTAGTTGTTAGACAAATTCAAACTTAAAATTTTCACTTATCAAATCTTCAACCACACTATTCTATTATTAAATATGAGCATGAAACAAAGATAATAGAAAGTAAATCATCACAATGAACACCATATTTTTATGTGGAAAACCAAATAAAGGAAAAACCACGGTGAGGGTTAACTCACAATATAAAGATTATAAAACAAAGGCTCACTACCAAGGGCTCAGTACCCAAAAGAGGACTCACTCTCCAAATAAAAAGGCTCACTTCCTACAGAAAGGACTCACTATCCAGCAAGGAGGCTCACTACCTACAGATATAAAAGAGAACAAAAGATCCACCACTTCAATTAAAGCACATTTGCAAGATTACAAAAACCCTTGTCTCATTGTCTTCAACACAACTCACACACACACTTATGCTCTTATGATTTGTGGCACACTTTCATACAATTCTTCACAACTCACCTTGCTTTTATATTGTTCTCAACCTTAGAAATATTTACCAAGGTCAACCACAATACACCATTTCATATATTCAAATTAGGTTGGAAACTCTAAATTCTTGCTATGGAAAGGAATAAGAGTGGACCAATAAAAATATAAAAATAATATTCTTGAATCTTCTACATGCTTCCTCAATTAAATTTTATTCTTTGAATGAAGTGTAAACACTATGTCAACCAAACCTAATGAAAACACAAATTATCAGTGATGCACACGCTTCCCAACAAGAAGATGACATTCAGATGATGCAACATGCTTCATTATGTATGATAATATAGCTCAGAATCTTCTAGATACATCCATAGAAAAAATAATAGGCTTCAAACACTAAACTCCTTTCACTAGTCAATTCCAATTGTGCAAAGACACATAAATACTAAAAAATGATTTTCTTAGATTACAAAACTCTAAACCTCTTCACCAAAGCATAGGAAATACCTTCACAAGAAATCTATGAGATCCACACAATCTGAAGCAAAATAGAGGAGAAATTCAAAGCAAACATATTTCTCTTAGTTCACAGAACACTTACACTACCAGTGGAACACACAAACCAGAGGACACAACTTTCATGTACCATCTCACTAGAGACTGAAACTCAGACTATATCATCATCAGATCACCATCAACATGCCTTCAAATCTACATAGGCATAGGATCAACACAGGAGAAATGCAGAGCACATACGAGAGCATGTTCTAAACACACTCAACACTCTGATTTCTCTTATTTATTTAATTTTCTCAAAAGCACTTGGAAACTCACCAATACTACAAAATTACAACACCATAAAGATAGCTCCATGTACTCACTACATCTCATAAGTATCTCAACTATACATGTACAAACATCAACATACTAAACTGTGTTGACATCAATGACAACACCACCGAACTAGCTCATATTTGTACCAATCTCCCTCTTTGTCATTGATGACAACACATTGTAGACATGCAAAATCAACATCATGCATAGATAATGTTCTTCATTTAATTAACTCAATTTCATTTAATTAAATCTGTAATGTTCCTCATTTAATTAAATAAATCAATTTTATTTAATTAAATCTTCTAAAGTTCTCTATTTAATTAAGTAGATCAAATTTATTTAATTAAATTTCTAATGTTCTTTATCTTCTCATTTAATTTAAATAAATCCAAATATTTAAGTTGAATGTCACAATCAACTAACCTCCATTAAAATTAATCAAATCATGATTAATGCCAATCTAATCACCTGAATCCTCTAGATGTTACAACTTGAACAATAAATCAATTTATTTGATTTATTATTTCTTCTATTTTCATTCAAAATTACATCTTTATGGAATATACTTCAAAGTTGAAATCTCCCCCCAAAAGGGACTTGTCCTCCAACATGGCATTAAATCCTCTTACGTTGTCTCTTACATGTCTCCAACTTGGCATTTAGGACACTTTCTTCTTCCTCAACAAGCCAACTTTCAAATTTCAAATTTTAACTTAATAGCATTTATCATGCACAATGACCAAAAAGTGCACAACCTTCCTCCATTGACATGTTCAAAAGTGGCATCTTTTCATTGTCTTATGCTTTATATGACATCCATCCTATTCTCCATTCTTCAAACCTTCTTCCCTATAAATGGAGGACTCTTCTATTGATTTGGGGGACACAAATTTGACACACAAGTTCATTCACAATCATCCACAATCTTAGGAATTTTGAATAACACAATCCATCTGCAAGCTTTATCAAGGGTTGGAAAAGGGATACTTTCTACATCAAAGTAGCAACAATCCTCTATGGGATAGGGTTTGATCATGTTTTCATGTGCTTTCATTTATTTGTTCTATTTATATAATTTGCATATTTTAATATGATTGAATATTTCATAGGAATGTCGGGTTTGTTTATTTTAAATTGACTAACGAAACTAATGGTAGTCATTGTTTGAAGTATGCAGATTTAGGGTTCACACACATAACATTTTCTCCCCGTTTGACATCAATGACAAAGAAAAACTACTTTTTTTACTCCCCCTTAGGAGTACACTCATACTGCAAAAATGAAAATCTTTTCTACTCCCCTATGGAGTAGACCCATCAATCGGACTAGGTAAATTAAGAATTTGTGAATTCACTAGTCTAATGCACCTTTATGTGCACCTAGTTAGGAGGGCCAATGACCCCCAACCTCTCCCTAAGATGCTCGAAAGTATCCTTTAGAAGATCCTTAGTAAATATGTCTACAATTTGTTCCTTTGTTGTTACATACTCCAATCTGGCCTCATTCTCCAACACTTCCTCTCTTAGAAAATGATACTTGATAGATATGTGCTTCATTCTTGAATGCATAACTAGATTATTCAAAATGTTTATTTCACTTATATTGTCATAGAAGATAGAGATAGGTTTGTCATATACTACACCAATATATTTCATAGTTTGCTTTATCCACAAAACTTGTGTGTAGCAGGATGTTGCAACAATATACTCTTCCTTTGTAGCAGATAAAGAAACTGAGTATTACTTCTTACTTAGCCATGAAACCAATCTCTCACCAAGAAAGAAAGCACCACCACTAGTACTCTTTTGATCATCTACACATCCAACCCAATCAACATCTGTATAAGCACTCAGGGTAAAGTCATTATTCTTAGGATACCATAGTCCATAATCTGATGTGCCCTTAAGATATCTAAATATTATTTTTATAGCCATAAAATGTACTTCTCTAGGATCTACTTGAAATATAGCAACTAAAAACATTGCATGCATAATATCTAGTCTGGTAGTAGTGAGATACAACAATCTGCCAATCATGGATCTATATTTTCTCTAATCATTCTTAGTGGATTCATCATCCTTGTTCATCTTACATTCAGTTCCCATAGGAGTACAAACTGGTTTAGAATCTTCCATCCCAAACTTTTTCAATAACTCTTTTATATACTTATATTGTGAAATGAATATCCCTTTATTGATCTTATTCACTTGTAGATCAAGGAAGCAATTCAATTCACCAATCATAGACATCTCAAATTCTTTCTGCGTTTCTTCAACAAAATTTTTACACATGCCTTCTTTTCAGCAGAAACTTTGTTGAATCCTTGCTTTGTCAGATATCTATCCAATCTTTCATACCAAGCTCTAGGAGCTTGCTTCAATCCATACAATTCTTTCTTTAGTTTACAAACCATATTCAATTTTTCAAACAACTAAAACCCTTCAGGTTGCTCCATGTACACTTCTTCCTCCAACTCACCATTCAAAAAATCTAACTTAACTTCCATCTGATATACCTTAAAGTCCTTGTGGGTAGAGAATGCCAAAAACATTCTGATAGCTTCGATTCTATCCATAGGGGAAAATTTTTCCTCAAAATATATGTCTTCAACATGTGAATATCGTTTGCATACCAATCTTGCTTTATTCCTCACTACTTCTCCATTTTCATTTAGTTTGTTTCAAAACACCCATTTTGAGCCAATCACATTCTTGTTCACAAGTCTAGGGACTAGTTCCTATGTCTGATTCTTCTCTATTTACTGCAATTCCTCTTTCATAGCTCTCATCCAACTTTCATCTTCACATGCTTCTTTTACATATTTAGGTTCTATTTTAGAGGGTAAACAAAAATTTACCTTTGCTACAACTCTAGTTCTTGTCTTTACTCCTTTGAACTCTTGTCTCCAATTATTTTAACTTCCAGATCACTCTTTTATACATATTTAGGAGTACTAATAGTAGGTCTCGGCTCATTCTCTTCTTCTTTTCTTCCATGTGTTCCTCTTCTTTTTTTCTTCTTCTTCTTCCTTCTTATTTTCTTCAGGTATATGTCTATAGATAGGATCATCAGGTTCAACTTCACTTATCTCAATAGGTCTACATAAGTCTTCATCAACTTTCACATTAGCACTTTCAATAATATTCCTCAACCATTTGTTAAAGCATCAGTATTCCTTGGTAGTGGTAGAGTATCCAAGAAATATTTCTTCATCACATCTAGCATTAAACTTTCCAATATTTTCATCATCTCTTTTAATATAGCATCTGCTTCCAAATAACTTAAAATATTTCATAGTAGGAGTCTTACTAGTCCATAACTCAAAAGGTGTCTTTGTGTTCTTGTGTTTGATCTAAACTTTGTTAAGAACATGAACAATGGTATGTATCACTTCTCTCCAATATACATCTAGTACATTATATTCTTTCATCATAGTTCTAGCAGCTTCTTGTACTGTCCTATTTTTCCTTTCAACTACTATATTCTGTTGTGGGGTTCTTGGAGAAAAATATTGTCTTTTTATGCCATGCTTCTCACATAATGTATTAAATTCACCACCTCTATCTGATCTTAAACATTTTATTTTCAAATTTACTTCATTTTCCACTCTTGCTTTGAATACCTTAAACCTATTGAGGGCCTGATTATTTTCTCCAAGAAACAAACCCATGTCATTCGAGTGTAATCATCATTAAGCAACATGAAATATCTATCACCATTCAAGCTTTCAGTCTTAGTCAGACCATAGAGATCAATATGTACCAACTCCAACATACCAATACTAGAATATTCTTTTCCTTTAAAGCTAAATCTTGTCTACTTCCCTAGTTGACAACTTCTACATATAGCATTAGCAGGTCTTGTGATTCTAGGTAGTCCTCAAACTATTTCCTTTTTGTTGATCTTAACTAGGTTATCAAAGTTCACATGTCCCATTCTCTAGTGCCATAACCAATTTTCATTGATCTAAGATACAAGACAATGTCCATCAACTCCTTTCAGTTGATAGATGTTTCTATGAGTTCTTCTAACTGCAATCATATCTCCTTTTCTTGATCCTTTTCTAATTTCACAGGTATTGTTCTGAAACACAAGTTTAAATCTGTTGCTACACATCTGACCAACACTCAAAATATTATGCCTCAAACCCTTCACATAATATACATAATCAATATTATGCACTCCATCAAAACTGATTGAACCTTTACCACAGATCTTAGCTCCTGAATCATCACCAAACATGACTAAACCACATCATATTTTTCAAGTTTAGTGAACTTACTCTTGTCTCCAATCATGTGATTTGAACATCTACTATCAATTACCTAGTAGTCTACATCCTGTCTTGCATGAAATGTGGTAACCAGAGTACCTTCCATCCTATTCTTCTTAACTTTCAGAGCCCTTTTACTTACAAAATTTCTAGGGTTAGTGGATAGAGATTTATTTTCCAAAGCTAAGAATAAGCATTCACTATCATCAACCTCATTTTCAGATTCATCATCAAAAATACCTACCTCTTCCTTAACATAGTACAACTTCTTATACCTTTTATCCTTCCTATCCTTATCCTTATAATCCTTTTTTCTTATGTGCAACCCTATTTAGACTTCTTGAAGCATAATGACTAATATTACCACAACTAAAGCATTTAAAGGGAAACATACCTTTATATTTTTTGGTACCTTTCTTCAACTTATTAGTGAAGTTGGCTTCCAACTCATCAACATCATCACTATTTGGTTCCTCCTCAATTGTCATTGCCTTAAATTTGGTTTCTATCTTTTCTTCTATCTTGTCATCTGTCTAGAAATTTCTTAATTCAAATGCTTGCAGGGTGCGGAACAAGTGTTCCAAGGTGTACTTCTTAGGGTCATACATTTGTTCAATCACCAAGATCTTATCGATGTAGCAGTCTAGTAGGGTGATCAAGATCTTCTCTATTATGTCTTCATCTGCTAGATTTCCTCCTTGATTTCTAACCTCATTTGTAGTCTGTTCAACCCTATGAAAGAAACTTGAAAATTCTTCACCATCTTACATTTTCAGGTTCACAAACCAATGCTTTGCTGCCAGTCTCTTTGTCAATTTCACTTTTTCATTCCCTTCATACATGCCTTTTGGCTTCTTCCATACATCATATGTAGTGTCCAATGAATTAACCTTGATTCGCTCATTTTTAGATAAACCATTGCATATTGCATACTTCGCCCTCTCATTTTCTTCATAAGTAGAGATCTCATCTACAGTATTAACACCACTAGACAAAATTGTTTACTTATTCTCAATAGCCTTCTAGGTCTTGAAACCAAGAGAGATAATATATCCTCTCATCTGTCACTTCCAATATTTGCAGTCAATTCCATCAAACATAGGGATTTACAACTTGTGTGCCATCAAATCTTCCTTAAGCGGTTAAACTCTACACAAGGAACAAAAAGCTCAAATACCAATTGTTAAACATGCGCAAGACAACTTAGAGGGGGGTGAATCAATTTTCACACAAATTCAAACTTAAAACTTTATCACTTATCAAATCTTCAACCACACTATTTTATTATTAAATATGAGCATGAAACACAAATAACAAAAAGTAAATCAACACAATGAATAGATTTTTACATGGAAAACCCAATAAGGGAAAAACCACGGTGAGGGTTAACTCACAATATAAAGATTATAAAACAAAGGCTCACTTCCAAGGGCTCATTGCCCAAAAGAGGACTCACTGTCCAAATACAAAGGCTCACTACCTACAAAAAGGACTCACTATCCAACAAGGAGGCTCACTACTTACAAATACAAAAGAGAAAAAAAGATCCACCACTATAATTAAAGCACATTAGCACGATTACAGAAACCCTTGTCCCATTGTCTTCAACACAACTCACACACACACTTTTCTCTTATGATTTATGGCACACTTTCATCACTTTGCATCACACTGTCATACAATTCTTCACAACTCGCCTTACTTTTATACCATTCTCAAGCTTAGAAACATTTACCAAATTCGGCCACAATACACCATTTCATAAATTCAAATTAGGTCTGAAATTCTAAATTCCCATAGTGGAAAGGAATAAGAGTGGACCAATAAAAATATAAAAATAATATTCATGAATCTTCTACATGCTTCCTCAATCAAATTTTATTCTTCAAATGAAGTGTAAACACTAGGTCGGCCAAATCTAATGGAAACACAAATTATCAATGATGCACACGCTTCCCAACAAGAATATGACACATAAATAATGCAACACACTTCATTATGCATGAGAATACATCTCAAAATCTTCCAGATACATCCGTAGCAAAAACAATAGGCTTCAAACACTAAACTCCTTTCACCAGTCAATCTAGCCTATGCAAACACACATAGAAATATTGAAACATGATTTCTAGATTACAAAACTCCAAACCTCTTCACCAGAGCATAGGAAAGACCTTTACAAGACATCTACCAGATTCACAACGATCTAAAACAAAACAAAAGAGATATGTGAAGCAAACATATTTCTTCTAGTTCACAGAACACTTACATTGCTAGTGGAAGACACAAACCGGAGGACACAACTTTCACATACCATCTCACTAGAGACTAAAACTTAGACTATATCATCTTCATATCACCATCAACACACCTTTAGATCCACATAGGCATAGGATCAACATAGGAGAAACAAAAAGAACATACTGGAGCACGTTCTGAACACACTCAACACTATGACTTCTCTTTATTTAATTTTCTCAAAAGCACTTGGAAACTCACCAATACTACAAAATTACAACACCATAAAGATAGCTCCATGTACTCACTACATATTAGAAGTATCTCAGTTTTACATGTACAAACATCAACATACTTAATTGAGTTGACATCAATGACAACGCCACCAAACTAGCTCATATTTGTAACACACCATATTCTTCAAGTTCCTATTCAAGAAGAGCTGGTATAATTTTTTGGGGGATCGGTCATTCAGTGGAAAGAAGGTGGATATGTAGTATTGCTTGGATGGACCTATTCATAATGAGCATATTAGAGCATGGATCAAGCTTCCCATGCTTCTATATTTGTGAACTCCTGTTGTTAGATAGATTATGATGCATACAATGTTGCTTGTTCTCAATCCTGATGGACGAGTGACACACTTGGTTGGAGGATTGGTACACTTGATTTGAGGGATGCACGAGCATAGGATAGTGTATGCATGGGGTCCCTACATCCTAGCACACTTATATTATTATCTAGGAAGATTTGTGTTTTGAGAGATTGACAGTATGGTGCACTGCATGTTTTTGTAGGTGTGGTGCCTCAAGCATATCACATGCACCAAGCTTGTTGGGTTCCCTTGTGCTATAGCTGCAGGATAACCAAGAGCATTTGGCTATCTTCTATGACGCTTGTGGCAGGACAAAGATTTACATTTTTAGAGGGTGATATTTGATCAACTGGAGGACGATATCCTATGGAGACCTTATCTTCTCACTCTATAGTGGCTAGATCCCATAGGATAGCTAAGGAGGATGTAGATGAACAAGTTTTTAGTTGGGAGGCATGACTATGTTGTACAACCTTTCTATTATGGGTGAGTCATGCGACAATTTGGGCAGGTACAAACACCACCAAGGTCATACACCTTCATTAGGCAATCAATGCAGAGTGCCCAAAGGCTAGGTGATACTATTCAACTTACTATAGATTAGGTTTGTGAGAGTGATTCTGATGATTCAGATCATGATCAACCACTATTCGTCGACACCAATGATGTTGGTAGCATAGATGAGCATGAGGAGTGGTGATCAGTGAGTTGAACAACTCCTATGTTTCCCATGGATGTCCCTATAGGTTATGTAGGACCAACCCTAGATGTGGGAGATGAGCTAGAGGAGAGATCAAAGGATGTATGATATAGGCCAACATATATATTTACTGATGTTATTGATGAGGAGTATGAGTCAAAGGAAAATCTTGATTATGAGGACCAAGATGGAGAGGAGGATGAGGATGATGAGCATTGTGGGGAGGATGATTATTATGAGGAGCTATCCTTGACTGAGGGTGATGAGGTAGCGATTGAGGATCTGGACAAGAATGGATAGTCTTCACACACATATAGGACCAAATCAAGTGTAGTAGCTACAATAGACATTGGTACCCAAAGTGAAAGAGAGCCTAGCACATCCTCCATTCCCCCCAGAGAGGATGAGGTTGATATTCCTCATTCATCTAGAGACATATCTGATGATATTTTTTATTTTACATATGTACTTGATTATTTACACTCTATTTATATGTGTATATATATCATGATGATGTTTAGTGATTGTGTACCTTGTCTATCTTGCAAGATCGATGAGAGATTGGTGAGAGTTCCTTCATCAAGCTACCACAGAGAAAGTGCCTTCTTCCATCATCAAGGAGAAGATGGATCCTAACTACATGCCCCCATAGATCGTGGAGGAGGATCTAGAGTTGCTCAAACCTTTTGCGAGGCTGTAGGTAGTGTACGAGAGTGTGAGGAGATGACTCCATTGAGTTGAGAGTGCAAGATAGTCATGCAGACCTCAATAGAGGTTGAGGGACTACATGCAAAGCACAACTATGAGCAGAGAGGGATCGAATGGTAGAGGAACATCTTGTGGTTGTTGGTTGAGTATAGGGTCTGGAGTATGCACTTAGAGTCGGCAGTTTGCATTCACAATCACACATGACTATCTCACGATGTCTAGGGATCAGATTAGGACTACCAAATCCCAAGGGGTCTAGTTCTCATAGACCTTTGTGACTTTGTATATGATATTGAGATGTACATTAAACTTTGATATATATATATACATGCACATTTGGTGCTATTATAATTTATCTTAATGTGTTTGAATGTTTAAATACAATGTGATTAATTAAAAGTATTTAATTAATGTCTACATGATTTAATAGGATAAATGTGATATAACATATTTCAATTTCACTTTAGATACAACATTGTTGATTAGAGAGCATGTTAAATTAAATACACCCATAACTTGAAAATAAGGATATAACTTGTCATAAAACAAGGGTGAATAGTATGCATCCTAAAGTAATTATAAAATGAACTTAAATAATTACATTAGTGTTCAAGAAAAACACAATATTGATTGTCAAGAACGAAGCAATGTGCAAGTTATTTAGAATGACATTAAAAAACTTTAGACAACACTACTTTAACAATCATACTACTCAAAGAGATTAGAGGTAATACTGATGCAAATACATGGCATTAATTAGTTCCTTAAGGGGTGTTCCATCAATTTTTGTTAATACATAAGCACTAGACCCATAACTGGTATCATCTATGTAAGGTCCTAACCAGTTAGGGCTGAATTTATTTTTATCTTCATTGTTAGCATTAGTATTGTGTTGATTTTCATAAAGAACAAAATCACCCTTACAAAAATTTTGAGGAATGACATGAATGTTATGCTTTCATTGTAATTTTTTAATGTAATCTTGGAGGTGCTCAAGAGCGTTAATGCACTTTTCATCAAGCATCTCAAGTTGATGCAATCATTGGTCTCGATAAGTGGCATCATCAATAAGGTCTTGAAGAGCAATTCACAATGTAGGAATTTCTAGCTCCAAGGGGATGATTGCATCGGTTCCATAAACAAGGTTATAAGGTTTATTTCTTGTAGATAATATAACACTCATTCTATAATCCCAAAGCACATAATGTAATTGTGTATGCCAATACTTATGATGTTTGTTAATAGTTTTCTTTAGGATCTGTTCAAGAATCTTATTAGTACTTTCATATTGTCCATTGAATTTTGGATAATACATTGTGGAAAATCAATGTTGAATATTGAATGTTTCAATAAATTTCTTGACTTTTGAACCATTGATTTTTGGTGCATATGGACAACTCTTGCTCTTCTAGGGTTTTTCACCTAAAAGGAGAGAGATAGGAGCAAAAATGAAAACTAGTTCATTCAAATTAGGATGTGTATGATGTTTTTTAACCTAAATGAAGTTAATTAAATGCAATTGACTAATTTAAATGGATGAAAATGAATGCAAAAGTGAAATTAAAGCTATGTTTGAAAATACATTGTGTAATGCAACAATGAACTAATTGAAGAAAATATGCATAATAGAAAGAAAAGGGAAGAATCTGAGTGCACCTGGGAAAAATATGGAGAATCTGGAATGTTGTGGATATTGGTTGAATTTTCTATTTTTTCACAGTGGGACTCATTCGCCCAGGGTGGCGAATCAGTCCTCCACCTAGTGAAAAACTGTTGGAAACAAGTTTTTGTCTGTCAAAATCTAGAATCTAACAAAATTCAAGTTTTCAGTCCAAAGATGGGACTCATTCACCACAGGTGATGAATCATTCCTCTCCCAAATTTTTGAAAAATCAGGAGACAACTTTGTAACACCAGATCTAGAAATCAATGCTTATCAGTTGCTGAAGTCAGTTCTATAGAAAAACAAACAAAAAGTCTTCTCCAAGCTTGAAATTGACTTGAGTTGACTTTTAAACCAATCTTCAACACCACAAAAGCTTGTCAAATCTACATACCTAGGTCTGCAAACAAACATGCAATAGGGGAAAAATGGTTTAAGGTTAGTGAATAGGGGTTTGCCTTGGTCAAACCCCACTTTTGGTAATCAAACCTTTAATAAAATAATGACATGCAAAGGAATGATAAACTAACAACATACAAATTCTATCAACTTACCAAGCCCTTGATGATGCAAGTTTAAAGTAATGTGAATGGCTGCTTCAAAGTGCTTGAAATGATGTTGTAGAATGTTTGAATGCTTGAGTGAATAAATGAACTAGATGAATGTTTGAATGAATTGGATTCAAATGAGTTGAAAATAACTTATTTATACACACTTGTGCCTTAGTTACCTATTCATACCTCATCACAGGCCAACATCAAGTATTTTTAAATAAAATCATGAAATGAAATTTAAAATATTTTAAATTTGGGGCCAAGGGGGACTCATTCACCACCCATGGTGAATGGGTTCCACCTGGGACCTAAAAAGATGTTTCAGGAAAAATGTTGTATTTAATGTTGTTTGGTTAGGATAAAATTAAAAAATACACTTAATTAAGCATATGAGCGCATAAAGGGACCAAATAAAGCATGAGAAAGGGATAAATAGTGAATATGTGCCTAGAAGAGCATGAAAGCTTGTTACAAGACTTTGCAACACTTTGCAATAGGGCTTTTTGATGAATAAAAAGATGATTTCTAGGTGAATTGTAATTAATAGAGTCTAGAATAATGTATAAATGTCTTACAACACTTCACAACACCTTCACAAGACACCGTTCTTTGAATTATAGTATGTAATTAAGCATGTTCAAGCCATGTCACAAAATAAAATAAGAGCAACATAGTTCCAACACCATGAAACAAGACCTAAAATTCCATGAAAATGACAAGGGTCCATTTTTCTATAGTACATTTAGCCCCCACTTTAGTGAGAGGATGAACTTGCTTCAAACTCACACTAAAGTAGCCATGAACATGAAGAGGAGGGTTCAAATGCACTTACACTAGCAAGATGGAATACAATAATCAAGAGGGATGATCAAGCCCCCAAGATGAAGATCCCATGGAAAACTAAACATAAGAGCAAAGGAACACACACAAGTGTTGAAATGAATTAGATGAAGCTTCAATAATCAATCCAACTAGTTGTGGCTTAGATCTAGGCTGATTGTTTGAAAAAGGGAATGTGTACTCACTCTGGGGTGACAAAACATAGGACAGTTCATTGGGTGAGAAGGCCCAACTGTACTCACTCTGGGGCCACAGAACCAGTTGTTTGTGGGGTGAGAAAGCCCAATAAAAGGTAAGATACATACGCTAGTTGGTATGCACTCACAAACACAAAAGTGGCTATGGGGAAAAGTCATGTTGATAAGTGGGCTTCCCGCTCAACCATATTAAAGTTATACCTATTGATAACTTTAATAAGGCACCACAAAGAAAATGCTCATAAACAAAAAGACAAGGTACCACAGTCATTAAAGTTGTGTTATGCAAGGTGGAAAAATGCAAAATGTAAAAAAATATAAAATGTAAAAGAATTTCAAAGGAGTCTTGTTCAATTTATGCAAGGTCAATCACTTAGGGAACATTGTGTCTAATGTCTCCAAGAGACAAACACAATTTGGCTATGGGAAAAAGTCATGTTGACCAATCAAGCCACCAAGAGGAATGTAATATGCTTAGAAAGATCATGCTTATGAAGGACATTACACCCAATGTCATCCACAAAGTGACAAACGCATTATATAAATGACAAGGCTACACTAGGAACCAAGAATGAAAATGAATTAATGGTAATGTATGCCCCCCACTTTAAAGGAATTGCTACACATCATTCTATGAGCAATTACTTTAAAATATAAAGAGAAGAAAATGCAAAAGAAAAACAAGATATGAGAGCCAACCTAGAAATCCCTTTTCCAAGTCACATGTTTTGAAGTTAGGTTGTGTCTTGTTAAGGAAAATGAAAAGAAAAGAAAAAAGGAGTTGTCCCCTAGAAAAGAAAGCACACCAAACACATAAGGGATATATGGATTTGGGGTCAGCATGTTCCATGTTGCAATATGTTTATGAAAGAGCTTGGAACTATCATTATTCCCCAAAGAACAGAGAACTAGAAGAATGACACAAAGAGAGAAAAAAGAAAAGGAAAAGAAAGTTTGTTTTAGGTCAACATGGAAGAGACAATGTAGTCTCAACACCTTGCATCGTCCCCAAAAGGAAAACACAATTGAAAAGAAAATAAAAGAAAATGAAAAATATTTTGGGTCAACATGAAGGAGACATTTTGGTCTCAATGTCTTTCATCATCCCCAAAAGGAAAACACAAGCTAAAAATAAGGTGAAATAAGCACAGGTCAACATGGAGCCATTTTGGTCTTGATGCCTTGTGTCATCCCCAAAAGGAAAACTCAAAAAAAGAATAAAAAAGACAAGGACCTTGTGGGTCAACATGGAAGAGACATAGGGTGTCTCTACACTCTGTGTCATCCCTAAAAGTAAAACACAAAATAAAAATGAAAAAGACAATGCATGAGAAATAGAAGAATACAAATACGAATAGAAGTGTACAAAGAGAGAGAAAGCATCAAACAAACAATACGGGGGAAACACAATACACACATGAAAATGAAAAAATAAAAAAGAGAAAAGCAATAAAAATATAGTTAGGTGAATGCAATTAAACCATCTAACAAGTCATTCATCTCCCAATCATGTTCAGTGTAATGCGAGGGCAATTGACTATCCAAAGGAATAATTGTAAGTGCCAAAATAGGAGTTGTACTAGGTTCTTCACTTGATGGAGAATATTTATCATTTAAGTGAATTGTAGATGAAAATAATGAATTTAGGTCATTATGCACTTCTTCATCTATTGTGGAAATCTCCACATCATCATCATCATCAAGATTAATGACGACGAGAGGATGAAGGGTGATTTCTAAGGATGGATGTAGTAAAAGTTGGGGTTGTTGGATTTGTTTGTTTTGTTGTGAAAGTTGCACAGGACTATCTTGTGGCAAGTCAGGAGAAGGAGGGTGGTCATCTATTATGTCTTTCAAAGGAAAAGGTTGATTTTCTTTATCTTCTTCTATGTGAGATTGACAATGATGCCTGCATTCCCTAGCACTGCAGTTTTGTTTCATTCAATTTTGGAGTTGTTGAGGTGTAAGAATGGATTGAGGCATCATAGGTTCTTCTGCTTCCAAAGAGAGAAGAATAGAAGAAACTAAAGAATACAAGTCAACCACTTTCTCTTTGGCTTTATACACTTGTTTAAGGCGAGGAGGCAGGACAAGAGTGGTTTCATGTTCTTTTGGTCATTTAAATGAAGGCAGGGAAGTATTGAGGGGTTGTTGTTCAGGAGGTTCTATGGTTTTCTCAATGTTAGACTCCAGTTGAAGCATATTTTTGTCTATGATAGGAAGTGTGGGAGTAGACAGGGACATGTTACGAAGAGACAATTTAGTTATCTTTTTGGCTTTAAACTTTTTATAAGCTATGAAAAATAAGTCCTTTCGAGGGGTGATGGATTCCATAGGTGTAGTCAAAAGGCTTCTAATGAAAAATTACCTTTGGAAAATAAAGGATTAAATCCACTATGGTGTATAGTGATTATCCCATTGTCATGTGGAAACTTCAAACACTTGTGAACAACTGATGGGACCACTTTCATTGAGCGAAGCCAAGGGTGGCCTAGCCATAAATGAAATTAGTCAGATTGTGGAATAACTGAAAAGGTTACCTCCAAAGTTTTAGGTCCTATCTATAAGGGTAGCACAATCGATTAGATCATAGGGAATGCAAAACTAGTATGTGTCTTAATCCATGCAGTTGATTTATTATATTAATCTTGATATAGCTCATGTAATACTAGAAACTCCTTCACAATCATGTTCCCGCCACAAGTAGGATCTATTAATATCCCATTAGTGGGTTTATCATAGATTCTTCTAGCTATGTAGAGAGGACCATTAGGATGCTTTTGTAGTATATCTTTAGCAAAAAAAGTGATATCAAGAGACTTAGTGGTTTGGCCCTTATGAGGGATAATGTCTATCGTAGCCACTAGCTCATCCATAGGACTTTCTATAGTAATAGGGGGAGGTGTATCATATTGTTCATTGGTTGTATCAACAGTCATTACATGAGTATTTGAAGGTTTTCTAGCCTTGAAAAATGAGTAAATCTTTAGCAAAAAAAGTGATATCAAGAGACTTAGTGGTTTGGCCCTTATGAGGGATAATGTCTATCATAGCCACTAGCTCATCCATAGGACTTTCTATAGTAATAGGGGGAGGTGTATCATATTGTTCATTGGTTGTATCAACAATCATTACATGAGTATTTTAAGGTTTTCTAGCCTTGAAAAATGAGGTAGTATGTTTAGGCATTGGATTAGTGAGAATTTGCAAATTTTGGTTAGGGGGTGCAACAGACTTATTTCCTTGATCATTAACACCCATGATGGACAAATGACCTGAATCAATGAGGTCTTGAACTAAATGTTTTAGATGCTTGCATTGTTCAGTTTCATGTCCATTCTGGTGATGAAAATGGCAATAAGCGTTAGGTTTGAAGGTGGGTGGTAATGGTTGATTTGGATCAAGTGGTCTAACATGTGGAAAAGTGAGCAGGTGTTGTTGAATTAATTGATTCATCATGTTATGAAGGGTATTAGGTAGGGGAGTAAACTATCTCTTTGGGTCCCCATAGGTATAAGGCACCGCTACTTTAACAACTACCACTTGATTTGGAACAAGTTGGGTTGGCTACAGTTGAGGTTGAGGAGGAAAATTAAATGGGAAAAATCCTCAGTTTGGTTTGTGGAATTTTTGTGTGTTATTTTGGTTTTGATTGTTGTGTTCAAGTTTTTCAACTTGACAAGAAGTGGATTTTGAATCACGACTTGAGACCAAGTTATGGTATTCACACAAGGTTGTGCATATATGCATAAACGAAGGCAATTTCATCATTGTTAATTTATCTTGAAGGTGTGCATGCAAGTTCTCGATAAACATCTTTTGTAGATGTGCATTAGGAATCTTGACATCAATTTGAGCATACATAGATTGGTATCATGAGATCAAATCCGTTACTTTTTCATCTGTGTTTTTTTCTACATCACATGAGATCATCCATTGTCTTTTTAGGTGACATGTGAACTTGAAAGTGACTTATGAAAGCATCCACCAATTCATTGAAAGAATGGATGGAATGAAATTAAGAAAGTTGGAAAACCATTCTAAGGCAATGTCTTTCAAGATTCTTGGAAATAATTTGGCTAATATTTTATCATCAAGGACAAAGTCACTACACAAAGCTATATAAGCATTAACATGGTTGATCTAGTGTCTCTTTTTCCTCCATATTTCTCAAACTGAGGTATTTCTATCCCTTGTGGCATGGGAGTACGCAATATTTCTAATGATAAAGGGCTACTATGGAAATTATATGTAGGTGGAACAAATTGACCTTGGCTAATGGTGGAAAGTTGATGTTGCATGGATGAAATGGTAGTAAGGAGTTGTGTAAGAAGGGGATTGAGGTATGTGGGTTGAGGTGGAAGGGAAAATGGTGATGGAGTATGGGTGATGTGAGGGGAAGTGAAAGGAATATTATGGGGTGTGAAGGTGGTGGAAGGGACTTGTGATGCCACAAGAGAAGTAGGAATACTATTGGAAATTAGGAAAGAGGCAGCCACATTATTAGTCTAATGTATAGTTGTGTGGACATGCAGATTGGTATAAGTTAGTATGGAAGCTATGGTTGAAGGGGGAGAAACTTGAGGTCCTCCTTGGCTTACAGGAATGTTTACAGATTGGATATTAGAAGAAGCATGTTTATTGTAAATCTCAACAATTATTTTCATCACTTTCAATCAAATGATGAAGATTATAAATACTGGGTATGGTAGTGGTGGAAATTTTTTCAAGTGACAAGTCTTGTTGTAAATGTGTAAAATCCTCATGAATATTAATAACCTTGTCTTGTGGAAGGGAGTTTTTTTGGCTATCAACATTCATTGGATGGAAAGGTGAAGGCATGGAAGTGGTATTGTCAGGGCCTAATGCACCATTTTCCATACTAGAAGTAGGAGCTCGTGATATCCCAAGGTCCACAATGAAAGTGCTATCGTGGGAAGCCATGAGTCTATAACTTCTTCTCACTAAAGTATTATCAACGAGGCACCAAACACTCATGCAAGTACCACAAAGGAAGGGTGAAGGAAAATGCAAACTAATCTAAGAACTTGAAATGAAAATAATAGAAATGTTGCTAACTATAACATAGATCTAACTATAGAAAATAGATATGCAAACAAAAGCTAGAAATGTTGAGTAAAAAGTGCATAGGGACTAATTCACCCTAGGTGGCGAATGAGTCCCAATATGATTTTTTTGTTTATTTTTCAAAAAATTTAATGTGATTTTAATGTTTTAAAAAATAAAATTAAGATGCAGAATGTAGATTTTCAATTTTTTTCAATGAGATGCAATGCAAATATGAAATCTAAATGAAGTTTTCACTAATGCAAAATCAAAAGTCCTAGAATGCAAAAGCAAAACAATGTCCTAATTGAATGTTAATGAAAATGTAAACTAGGATGTAATATGAGAATGAAATTTAGAAATGCAAATTGTTCAAGAGTCGAGTTCACCTAAATGAACCGTTGATTTTTGGCTGCTATGGAAAACTCTTGCTCTTCTAGAGTTTTTTGCCTAAAAGGGGAGAGATAGGAGCAAAAATGAAAACTAGTTCATTAAAATTAGGATGTGTATGATGTTTTTTAACCTAAATTAATTTAAATAAATGCAATTGACTGATTTAAATGGATGAAAACGAATGCAAAAGTGAAATTAAAGCTATGTTTGAAAACACATTGTGTAATGAAACAATGAACTAAATAAAAAATATGCAAAACAGAAAGAAAAGGGAAGAATTTGAGTGCACCTAGGAAAAATATGAAGAATCTGGAATATTGTGGATGTTGGTTGAATTCACTAATTTTTTACAGTGGGACACATTCGCCCAGGGTGGTGAATCAATCCTCCACTTGGTGAAAAACTGTCAGAAATAAGTTTTTGTCTATCGAAATCGAAAATCTAACAAAATTCAGGTTTTCAATCCTAAGGAGGGACTCATTTTCCATAGGTGGTGAATCAGTCCTCTCCCAAATTTCTAAAAAATCAAGAGACAACTCTGCAACACTAGATCTAAAAATGAATGTTTGTCAGATTGTCGAAGTTAGTTCTGTAGAAAAATGGACAAAAGCCTTCTCTAAGCTTGAAATTGACTTGAGTTGACTTGAAGCACCTATTTAACTTGTAAACCAGTATTCAAGACCACAAAATCTTGTCAAATCTACATACCTAGGTCTACAAACAATCATGCAATAGAGGGAAAATGGTTTAAGGTTAGTGAATAGGGATTTTCCTTGGTCAAACCCCACTTTTAGTAATCAAACCTTTAATAAAATAATGACATACAAAGGAATGATAAACTAACAACATACAAATGTTATCAAATTACCAAACCCTTGATGATGCAAGTCTGAAGTAATGTCAATGGCTACTTCAAAGTGCTTGAATAGTGCTTGAAATGATGTTGTAGAATGCTTGAGTGAATAGGTGAATAAGTGAACTTGATGAATGTTTGAATGAATTGGGTTGAAATGAGGTGAAATAACTTATTTATACACGCTTTTCCCTTAGTTACCCATTCATACCTCATCGCAGGCCAACATCAAGTGTTTTTAAATAAAATACTGAAAGGAAATTTAAAATATTTTGAATTTGGGGCCAAGGGAATTCATTCACCACCCATGGCAAATGGGTCCCACCTAGGACCTAAAACCATGTGTCAGGAAATTTGTTGTATTTAATGTTTTTTATCGGGATAATATTCAAAAATACACTTACTTAAAGAATATGAGGGAATAAAGGGACCAAATGAAGCATGAGAAAGGGATAAATAGTGAAGATGTGCCTAGAAGAGTGTGAAAGCTTTTTACAAGACTTTACAACACTTCACAATAGGACTTTTTGATGAATAAAAAGATGATTTCTATGTGAATTGTAATTAATAGAGTCTAGAAAAATGTAGAAATGTCTTACAACACTTTACAACACCTTCACAAGACATCATTCTTTGAATTACAGTACTTAATTAAGCATGTTCAAGCCATGCCACAACATAAAATTAGAGCAACATAGTTCCAACACCATGAAACAAGACCTAAAAGGCCATGAAAATGACAAGGGGACATTTTTCTATGGCACAACTTCGTTATTCTTAAATGGGGTTCCATTGTCTAAAAGCGATTGTGGAGGAAGTCCAAAGTGAGCAATTATGTGTTCCAATATGAAAAGAGTTTAGCTAACATTTTTTAGATCTAAGAGGAATAGCTTCTACCCATTTGATGAAATAGTCTATTACTTGGTGATGATAAATGTATATCCGATTGGAAGAGGGAGGTGAAATTTTTCCAATAAGATCAATCCCCATCTTGAAAACAACCAAATGGTGGGAATGGAGCTCAAAAGAAAGAGCATGGATCAAATTTCTATGTTCTTGACATTTTGTGACATCATTTAACATAAAAAGAGGTATGTACAGGATCATCATGTGGAAAAAATAGGCCCTTAAGTGGCAAAAATCATAAAATCGAGTTAGGCAACTTGGCGTAAAATTGAATAAGTTATCTACCATTGACAAAAATATACAGAATAGATTTGCCTTATGGAATTGAATGCAATTTCTAAACTTCTACTAGGTTTGTTTTAAAAAAAAGTGTTTAGTGAAATTTTGAAATTTCAATGCATTAGTTCTTAAGAGAATTTGGGGAAAAAATAAGTAGGTGTTTGTGTACACTTTCCCTAGCACATTGGTGTGATAATGGCTATTTATAATATTTTAGATGAAGTAGAGGATTTAAATGCCCCAATGCTTGATGCATATTTATTTGTAATTTTGCCAATTAAATGAGTGAATTATGAATTTTTATTACAACTTTTAAAAATATAAAAAACACGTATGTCTGACCACTAACTTGAGTCAAAACTTCCTTGAAATTCGTTTTTATTTTTTTAATCCTATAGTATGCAAAGCATAGAATGTGACCTTTTTTAGTTTAAAATGTGATACTATTTGAAATCTATAGATATTTTTAAATCAATCTATCAATCAGGACTTTAGTCATAATTTGAATAGAAAATGAATAATAATTACTTATTAAATTCAAAGTAAAACATAATTTATATTGGTGGAAAGCTAAGAATCTCCTTTAAAAAACCTTTTTGTTTCACCAATGTTGGGTAAAAAAAAATTTTCAACCACATACCCATCGTCTTGTCACTTTTTGGCCCATTATGATCCTGTACATGCCCATAAGTGAAGCAGTCTTTCTCCATGTCTCCAATAATATCTTGTACGAATTATTTTGTGTACTAATGACCGTCCTCCAAAATGACCTCCATAGGCACTAGCATGAGCTTGTTCAAGGGCTATAGGGATTTTAGAATCCCTAAGACACCTTAGTAAGAGACATTAAAGGATCTTCTATACAACACATCAGCGAGGATCACATATTTGGCTACTAGTTTACGTAAATGATTTCGAGTGTTTGTCATTGTGGGCTCAAGAATGGTACCATCCTTTAAATAATTGTATATTGTATCATACTATTCACACGAGTCATCTTGAGTTATTGTTAAAATGTCTTCTAATTGATTATCAATTAAAGGTTTTATTATGGGATGAATAATGAAGGTGAAGTATGTTGAAGGATTGTGTTGGGATATAAGAGAGGTTGCACTTGTCATTGCATCTACATGTCTATTGTCTTTTCATGGGATATTACCAATGGTGAATGATTCAAACTTTTGTAACAATTTCATTGTAAGATCCTCGTATTTTGATAACTTGTCATGTTTAGTTCGATATGTCCCATTGATTTGTTTGATAACTAATTGTGAATCACCAAAGATTTTGATATGTTTAGCATGCATTGTTAAAGCTACTTGCAAACCCACAATTAATGCCTCATACTCAGTTGTGTTATTTGTACATAGGCAATTCAAGGAGTAGGACAAGGGAATAGGTTTTCCATTAGGTAGAATTAATACCACTCCAACACTAGAACCTATTTGACACTTAGACCAATCAAAATAAAATTCTCACATTTTAACATTAGTGATTAAGACACTATCATCAGGAAAAAAATCATGATAGAGGAAAATGAGAGAAGGAGCATCAGCTAAGTGATCGGTTAAGGCTTGTCCTTTGATTGCTTTTTGTAATACAAACTTAAGGTCAGACTCAGTTAACAACATTACCCACTTAGCTAAGAATCTAGAAAGGTCTTTTTTGTTAAAAAGATGTTTAAGGGGATCAAATTTTGTCATGACTTGTATTTCAACATTTAGTAAATAATGTCGTAACTTGCTAGTAGCGAATACAAGAGACAAGTATTATTTTTCAATTGATGAATATTGAGTTTCATAATCAATTAAGGTTTGAATAATGTAATAAACATGATGTTCTTTGTCATTATCATCTTGTTGAGCCAACAATGTTGCAAGAGCATGGGATGATGCAACTATGTACAAGATAAAAGGTTTGTTACGCATGATGGGTTGTAAAATAGGTGGAGTTGCAAGGTATTCCTTTAAACTCTCAAAGGAATATTTACAATCCTCATTCCAATCAAAAGGCACATCCTTTTTGAGGAGATGCATGAGAGGTAACATGTAATCAACTAAAGATGCAACAAAATGATAGATAGCTTGAATTCATCCTTGTAATATTTGCAATTGACAAATGTTCTTAGGAGGTGGCATGTTAATAATGGCATCAATTTTCTTTGTATCCACCTCAATGCCTCTATGAGATATGACAAACCCCAAAATTTTACCACTATCCACACCAAAGACACACTTTTTCGAATTTAAGCACATATTATACTTATGTATTCATTTGAATATTTTTCAAAGAACATTTACATTGTCTTGTCCTATTATGGATTTAGCAAGGATGTCATCAGCATTATCTTCCAAGATTTTGTGGATATAATTGTGAAATATCAATGTCATTTCTCATTGATAAGTTTCACTGACATTATTTAAACGGAAGGGCATCACAACCCAACAAAACGTTCCCCAAATAGTTGTAAAGGTGGTTTTGTATTAATCTTGAGGATTAATAAAGATTTGATTATAACCAAAAAATCTATCCATGAATGCCAACAAAGCATGTCCAGCAGTTGAATCCACATCATTTCAATATTAGGAAGCAAAAAGTCAACTTTTAAAGAAGATTTATTCAAGTCACAAAAATCCGTACATATCTTAATACAATTATCAGGTTTAGCAACTATGACAATGTTTGAGATCTAAGGATAATAGTCAATAGGTCGAATGAAGCCCGCATCTAGGAGTTTTTCAAGCTATGCTTTAACATGAAAGGATACATTAGGGTGCATTTTTCAAATCTTTTGGTGAACAGGTTTAGCATTTTCAGCAAGAACAATGTTGTGTCACAATTTTTGGCTCAATTCCTGGTATATCAAAATATTTCCAAGCAAAAATTTTAGAAAAATCATGAAGTAAAGTTGTAGTATCCTCTTGTTCTTCATCGTCAAGGAACTTCCCAATATTAATAACTTTTTCTTTATCATCAAGGTCCATTGGCACATCAATTATATCTCCTAAAGGGAGTGCATTAGATTTAGGAACATCAAAAGCATATAGTTCTTTAGTGATATCACTTTTTTTTTTTTGGTAACTATCATAGCACAATTAACTTGTTTCATGAGAGTAGTAGAGGATGTGGTATCATAAACTCCTAAAATTTGTTTCAGAGTTTCATCACTATATTCATACTGCCATGATTGTGGTGAGTGCATATCAAGCAATTTAGGATGTTTGATTGTGAGTTTGTCTTTTGGTTAACATGTAATAGTGTTGACATTCAAAGATTTTCATTGAGTATATTTTATTGTCTTAGAAAAAGAATATCCCAATCCATTTTTTGTCTCTTGCATATTAAGTTCAATAGGAACACAAATACCTTGTTCATGTTTTCAATGCCCTTTTCTAGTATATCCTAATTGTTTCACAAGTTCATAGCCTTTTCCATAGAATCTTTCCATTTCTTTCGGATTAGGTAGAGATTGATAATCTATCTCATCAAAATTTGTTGTGTCTTTTGTATTTTCTTCTAAAGTAGAGGAGATAAATATTTGAGAAGATTGTTCAGAATTTTGAGTTTACATGATGGTTGGTTGTTGTTGTTTCTCATTTTTCTTTTGTGTCATTATGTATTTTCCCATAAATGAAGGTGTGAATTCTAAGGATCCCCAATCATCACCAAATAAATTAGATACTGATTTCTCATTTTTTTGTTCAATTTCTAGAGGGTCTATATTGGATGTTGGAATTAATGTTTTCAGAGCACTTGTAACTCCTTTGTCAAGGTGCACGAAAATTTTAGGCTTGGGGTCTATTTCAACTTGATAAATGTTATTGTTATAGACATATTTCATTATACAATGAAGGGTCGAAGGCAATGCATTCATCTCATGAATCCATGGTCTGCCTAAAAGAAGATTATACGAAAGATCATAAGGCATGACATGAATAGGAGTTTGCAAAGTAGCCACACCAATTGTAATAGGCAAAGTGATTATACAAAGTAGTTTCTTTATTGTATTATCAAATCCTTGAATGGATACGGAAGCAGGTATTATTTGTGACTTTTCAACACACAATCTATCAAGGAGATTCACACTAACCCATATTAAGGGTAGAACCATTATCACTAAGGGTTATTTTGATACCTATTCGATTGAAATGATAAATTATCATAAAGGATTCATTTTGTTTTCACAACTCTAAAGGAGGGAGCTCATGTTGATGGAAAGTAATGTCGAGATTAACTTGATTCATTTCATGTATTAAAGTTGCCACATCATTTGGAGTTGTACCAGGAGGAACTACAATTTGTTGTAAGGTTGTTTGAAGAATTATTTGGTAATTTGGTGAATTTTGAAGTAAATCCCAAAGGGAAATCTTTGCAAGAGTATTCTTTAATTGTTCAACAAGATCATACTCCTTTGTGTGTGGGATAAAGCAAGGACCATTAAGCATATTAGGTAAAGGTAAAGAGGGTGGGGCTAGTTGTGGTGGTTGCATATTATTTTGGGTATTGTATGTATGAGCAACAATAATATTACTAGATTGTTGTGACACATCAGTTTTAGGTGGGTAAAGGGTATACTCATTTTTATTGGAAGGATGAAGTTTATGCAAAGGGGGGTAAAGAAAGAGTTGAGGTTGAATCACATTAACATCCTTAGTTTTAGATTTCTCACAAAAAACCTTAGTGGATGACTTGAGTGAGATGAAGTCCTTAAGGGGTTCATCTAACAAGTCAAATTCATCACAACTAAAAGGTTTGAGAGGTAAATTATTGTCAATTGGTTGAATTTGTTCAAGATAAACATTAGAGGTGTTAACATTTAGCATAGTTATTAAGTAAACAAAACCTTAGATTTAATTTGGCAAGATGAAGCAACGGGCGGCTGGCGGAACATTAACACAATTGCTTGTGCCTCTAAATACTGCGCTTTAGAGACAAATCGGCGATCCCCATCCGAACCCGCCCGTTCTACCTGCTAATGTCGCCCGTCCCAAAACCCACCAATGAAAGGTTGGTTTGATGCTTTTGTTTTTGTGTTTTTATATATTGATGAATCTGATCTAAAAGAACTAGGAATGAATACTAAAAAGAAATTTTGAAAAAATCTAAGACTATCCATAAATTCCATGAAAGAAAGAGATGGTTATGCAAAAGAAATAGAAAATAACTAAATTATGACAAAAAAGAAACTGCAGGAAACAAAAATGCGCAAAACAATAAATTGAATTATGGAAACACTGATTCAAAAATTGTAGTGGGATTGATTCACCCAAGGTGGAAAATGAGTCCTTGGAGAGGTATTTTTAGGTGTTTTCTAATTTTTTTTTACTTTTCTGAATGTGTTTAGGTTTATACAATGTAGATAAGTTTTGGGTATATATAGTAGATGGAAATCACTAAGGGTTTTGTCACATTTTTTTCACTGCTAGAAGAGTTTACGAATGGCCTTGGTACAAACTTGGGCCTACCCTCCTTCATTTGTAAATACTTCCCCTAAAATTTGACTTTGGGTGTCCTTTGCAATGGATTTGATGCTCTTATTTTGTTTAAAACATTGGCATAGTCTACCCTTATAAACCTTGCATCTTGTAATATAAAGAGTGAATGTTCATTAAGAATATGTTATTATCTGCTCAAACATAATCTTGCTTCACAAAGATGCTATTATTTTGATTTCCACAAAGTTGTCTCTCCATAACACATGCTTAAACATTTGTGACTACCCACTCTTTGGAGTTTAAAGTGGTAGTGTTGTCCCTAATCTTTAGTGAATATATAGGACAATAATATGCCAAGATTACTATGTTTTATCTATTAAGGGTTTCCCTATTGATAAAGAGACACACTCCTTTTGTAGTCATTGTCCCTTCAATCTACTACCATGTTATGACTACAATCCCCTTTCAATCTTTTCTTTTGACTTCCATCTATGCAAAATCTTCCCTTCATTTGGTTCTTGTTGCTTCTAACTATACCATCCTTTGTTTCATGGGATTGTCAAAAGATAAACTTCCCTCTTCTCTAAGCCATTGATAGTTCATAGGTGTTATTCACAAGTTATCAATTCCATTTCATATGCTACTTTAATTACCTTCTAGTTTTTCTTGTTTTGATAGGCCTTGTCTTACTAATGTGTTGCAAAATATATGAATTCCAAGGAGATAATTTATCATTGTTAGACCTCTAACATTGGTTTTCCCTCTTCAATTAGAGGTTTCATTGATGACCTTATTGAGGTTTCTCACCTCATGACTATCTTTCTTAATTGAATGTTTGTTTTCCTTTTCTCGAGTCTAATGTTCCTTTGATGATATGGCTAATGTCCTATACTATTTAGGCCGATCTTGGTAGAAAATAACTAATGGCATTGCCACTAAAAAAATGTATTGAGATGTTTTCCATATCTTTGAAGTCTTACACCCACATTATTAATGGCTTTTCCCTTGAATATGTGTGCCCAATTTTAGTTGTTTTAACTATTACAAACATAAGTGGAAATCACATCAGCCTTTTCCACTCTATTAAGTTTTAGGCTAAACTTTTCAAATGTTAGTGTCCTAATG
>VDFB02293908.1:36229-52164 GCA_007258455.2 Sequoia sempervirens | reverse complement strand
AGATTGGCGCTAGAAGGAGGGCGAACAAGGTGACATTGCTGGAAGATTGAATGAGCCTCTATGTTGAAAATCTGAAAATTCAAGTTCTGAGTCAAGATGGAAAAGCAGCGTTATGTTTTTTATAATGGAAACAGTCTTCAGATCGACTTTTTTCAAATTTGTAAGTCATTGAAGAGGAGGATAAATCAATGGAATGGCAAGGGTTTACATCATTGTGCATTTTCAGACAAGTGTAGGCTTCATAATACCTGTAGACACAATGAGTTTGAATGCTTGGCCTTTCTAGACAATATTGAGAGGGTTTTGCAAAGGAACCTTTTCATGCAAAACTTGTCTGAACCACTAGCCTCCTTAGATTTGGGGTTTATTGATGTTGCAGTTGAGGCATTTACACAGATAGTTGAAGGTCAATTTGCTAGTGGTAAGTGCTTGCAGGATTTCCTTTCATCAAAATGGTGCAGAGTCCATGATGTAGCCCATTCAGAGTTCACCTGTCGTTCGTGTGGGGACATTATCTTTAAAGTTGGAGAATACCTGGAGTGGAAAGGTGAGTTAAGCAAAGAATGCACTGCAGAAGGGCTAACTAGTTCTGGATCCAGGGATGGCATTGCAACTGATATTGACGTGACTTTGGAAGGAACTGGGTGTCATGAAGATGAATCTGAGGCATCAGAGATAATAGAGGAACATTCAAGTGAAGAATCACCTACGGAGATCAAGGAGGATGTTCTTGTTGAGGCTAGTCAAGTTCCGAAAAACATAGTGGAGGCTGAACAAGAAGTTCCCCTACAGGCTCTTCCTTTCCAAGACGAGGATGTGATACAGACCAGATACAAAGATTTTGTTGCCAGAATTATTAGAGATTGGTCAAGCCTAGGTTTTGGAGTCTACCTAGAAGAGTTGTTGTTACCAGCTTGGTGCAGGATACATGAGGAAGAGCATTCAGAATTCACCTGCTTCCAGTGCCAGACAGTCATAAAGGAGGTGAAGGAACAAGTACAGCTACTCTTACATGCAAATGATACACAGATAGGTACATCAAACAAGTCTCTGACTGAGGAATGTCAACCAGTTGCTGATGATCGTCTTGAAGAACATGAGGAGACGCTCAGTGAAGTGATCAACGTTCCTGATGATTGTGATCAAGAATCCGAGCTGGTGCCAACAGAAGATGAATTCAGGGAGTCTTCTCATTTATCAAATTATGTTTTTCCTCAGCTTATTGATGAAATGCACAATGAAAACTCACAGATTCTATGCACTATTGATGGGGTAGCTAATGTGGTTCATGCTAATGTGCAGGAAAATATGAATGATGTTGAAAACAGAAATGTTGCAGTCAGTATTGGTGAACATGCTCCAAATTCTCTAGGTGAGAATGTGCTGGAAGATCAATCTGTGATACCTTCAGATGACCATCCTGCTGAGGAAATTTTTGTACAAGATAATGCCTCTGCATTTTCATCGTTGATCCCTCGTGGAAATACTCAAACAGGTGAAAAGTTCCATGTTCATAGTTCCGAAAGTCTTCGATATGAATTTCACTCTGCATCATGTAATGATTCCTCTAATTCTATCTTGCCTGTTTCAAATGTAAGTGGAATATTGCACCATCAATGGAGACCCCCTGATGACACTATGATCAACTCTTCACAAGTGCAGGATGATGAACACAACACTCAGTCTGCAGAAATGCAAAATCAGGTTGTTTCTTTCTTTGCTGGAAATTTTGAATCTTGTCAATTTGATTATGGAGATTTAGGAAAGACAACTTGCATATGGGTTAATCATGGTCCTAATGAGTTACCTCAGTTACTAGTTATTCCTAATCTTGACATGGAGTTTGAATGATGCAACGCAGAGATTTATTTTTCTGAATATAAAGACAGGTTTGCATTTCTGAGGACTGTTACCTTCACCTTATTGCTTGTCCATGCATTGATTAATCATATGGGGATGAGTCTCAGTTCATCCTGTCTGATCATGAGCCACTTTGACTCTCTCTGTACATAGTGTTGATCTGAATAAATGCAGCTTGGTCTGCTTTTCTTTTACTTTTTTATGTTTTGTTTTCTTTAGGATAGATTGCTTTAGTTTAGATGGCTTTTCCTTGCTTCTGTTTTGGCTAGTTTAGTTTGCTTTGGATTTCGGTTTGATTGTTTTGCTTCTCTAGCTTGGGTTTTCTATTTTCTGGTTGGGGAGGTGTCCTTCCTGTGCAATAATTCTTTATTATCTGGGATTGTTCTAAGTGTTTTATTGATGGACTTTAGTCATGTGTCTTGAATTAATGGTCAAAGATCTTTTGTTGGTGTCAAGCAATCTGAATGTCTGATTTAAAGAAAATGGGTCATTGGTCTGACTTGAATCTGAAGTATTCTGAAATCTTATATCCTTCATACATCTTAAGAATCTGAAGGTTGCAGTAGGGTCCTTGCAAGGTCTTGTTGGGTGAAAAATCATATTTCTGCTTCAGTGCCACTGTGGTTCCCAGCCCTGAGTGTGGACTTCACTGTTCACAGGTTGAAATGAAAAGAGTAAAAAAAATAAAAAAAAATAAAAAAGAAAAAAGAAGAGAAAATATTGAGAGTCAGAGGAAAGAATTCAACTTATCAGGGGTATCTGAACATCTCTACCGGGGCTATAGACGCCTGGCTGGTAGTAGAGCTATGTTCAGGAGAAGTACATCGATAACCTCGTCGGGGCTATGGATGTCTGACTGGCAGCGAGGCTCTATCTAGGTTGCTTTTGGAGCTAGAATCTTTAGGTACCCCAACTTGACTGAGCTCGGTTTCTGCAGTAGCTTAAGGAGGGAAATGAATTCACTTGCACACACTTGGATTTTCAGTTTATGGAAGGTCCAGTCTATCCTAGGTTCTGACTCTTTAATCTTGCATTTTGATTTGTTTGCCTGATAGGGAGATTGAAACCAGAGATTCTGGGTTCATGATTCTTGTTTATCATCAAAATGCTCTGGAGCATTTTCCCAGCGGAGTCGCCATTTGTTGTGCAGTTTTGCACACACGCCCCACTGAAAGCGGGGACCCTCTTTTTGCTCTAGCTTTTGGCCCCTTAATTTTATTGCTTCCATTGCCTTTGGGGGTCCTTAGATGTTGATCTTGCTTGCCCAAGTGATTTCCCCAGGTTGCACTTTGAAAAAACTAGGTTTTGAACAAAATCCAGGATTTTCCAGTCCGGCTGGAATTTCCCATAATCCTGTCCGGCTGGAATTTCCCATAATCCTGTCTGCCTGGAATTTCCCGGATTGGCTTTTGGTGTCTTTTGGCCCCTTAATTTTATTGCTTTCATTGCCTTTGGGGGTCCTTAGATGTTTATCTTGCTTGCCCAAGTGATTTCCTCAGGTTGCACTTTGAAAAAACTAGGTTTTGAACAAAATCTGGGATTTTCCAGTCCGGTTGGAATTTCCCATAATCCTGTCCGGCTGGAATTTCCCATAATCCTGTCTGTCTGAAATTTCCCGGATTGGCTTTTGGTGTGTTTTGGCCCCTTAATTTTATTGCTTTCATTGCCTTTGGGGGTCCTTAGATGTTTATCTTGCTTGTCCAAGTCCTTCCCCCGAGTTGTGCTTCGAAAAAACTAGGTTTTGAACAAAATCCAGGATTTTCCAGTCCACCTGGAATTTCCCATAATCCTGTATGCCTGGAATTCCCCATAATCCTGTCTGGCTGGAATTTTTTGGATTTCTGTCCGCCTGGATTTTTCCGGATTCCTGTCCACCTGGATTTTTCCGGATTCTGGTCTAGAATCCGCCTGACCTAGATTTTCCTGGATTTTCCCCTTGGTCTGGTTTCCTGAAACAGAAATTTTTCCGAAAATATTTTTTTTCCAAAAATGGAAATTTTTTTAAAATGATAAGTGAAAATGAAAATTTCTTGAGATAAAAAATTGAAAATAAAAAATTTCCAAAAATGGAAAAAATTCTGAAAATGGAAAGTTTCCTTATAAAAATGTAAGTTTTTCTTAAAGGTCAAAATTTTATTCAAATTTAATTTGAACATGTGGGCTATTAATGATGATATCTTTTTTCAGGACTAAGCAAATATTAAAAGGGGGACTTGCATATGGATTCGTGCCAAAAGGGGAAATCTGGAAGCGTTCAAATAAAATTTTCAAAGTGGGACCTGCCTAAGAATCCGTGCCAAAACTGTCTACAGCTGGAGGACTTTCTGGAAGACACACAAATTTGATCTTGCTGGAGATCGTAGGCCGACATGGATAATATTCATGCATGTAATGCAAATCTTGTCCTATTTTGAAATCCTCCTGGCCGACCTGTTTTGAGGCCAGTTATTATTGTAAAATCTAATTGGGCCGACATGTTTGGGGGTTCTCTATAAATGACATTTGTGCCTCATTTGTAAGGGTATATAGATAGGGGAGATTTTAGGAGTTTGGCTAGGCCATAATTGGCAAGTAGTTTTCAGAATTAGTTGTAGGAGATGAGAGACTTGAAATTGTTATGTAATGCTGGAGAAGTAATGCAATTGGATTGTTGATTTGGCAAACTTTGTATTTATTTTCGACGGTTTTTATGGTTTCTTGTTCTCGATTCTCAGATGTTGGATGTTAGATGTTAGATGTTAGATTTTCGCTCTTTTACAATGGTGGTGAAATGTTAATGATGTTGATCGATTTCCGGTCCATACTTTTAGCAATTTGCTGATTGTAGATTGCTGTGTAAAGTTAGTCTGGGCCTCACTTCTGTGCTAAGTTCAACTGTGAATGCTTGTTTACATTGTGCCAGCAGTTGGGTATGTGAATGAATGTTCAAAGTCTGAAAATCTTCAGATTTCCCCAGAAGATCGCACCATTTACGTGTGGTTGCCGAGGTTTGTCCTTGATCAAGCAGAGATTGGTTTTATTGGGGATCTGTCCATTTTGCAGCTTTCATCATTATTGTGATTGATCTTAGGAGTTAGAATAGAATAGAATCTCTCTAAACCCTTATCTCTTTTCTGTTTATTTTGAAATTGGTTAGTTTTAGGATTGAAAGCATCACCATATTGTTGCATCGATGAAAAATTCGCTTCGGCATTGCTCATTAGTAAAGGCCTTGTGATTACCAGGCATTTTTCATATTATCTGAGTTGTTTATGCATTGTCATGACACGAGAGGAACCTTGGGGTGATTTTCAGTAATTTATTGTTGAAAATAACCTTTCAAGAGAGATAGAATATTGCATTATGTCTGAGTTGTTGCTGTGCAAAAAACACCATCAACAATATCCTATCTCTCTTGAAAGGTAATTCTCTATCAGCAAGCCTCAAGAGATAACCCCAAGGTCTCTAATGTCAGGTCTTGACAGTGCATAAACAACTCAGTAACGAAATGTGAAAATGCTGGTAATCACAATAGGACCTTACGACAAGCAAAATACTGAATCAATTTTATCAGATCTAACAACCTGATGATACTTCAATCCTAGATTTAACCCAATAATCAAAGAAAATGGAAAATGAGAAAGGTTTTAAAGAGATTCCTAAACTTAATACTACTTCGAAGATTAACAATGAGAGTAACCAACACTCGAAATGGACCAATCCTTCAAAATTAATCTCTGCTTGACAAAGATAAATCTACAATCTCGTAAAAAATAGTGCAATCTTCTAAGGTGTTAAGATTTTCAAATCATGAACATTCATTCAACAACCCCTTTTTGCAGTTAAAATGAACAAATCCTCACAATCGAACTAAGCATATGGAATATGAAGTCCAGGCTAACTTTGCAAAGCAACTAACAATCAGTTGGTTGCAAAAAGTATGGACTAAAGGATTGCTACAACATTCAAGTATTAAATCACAAACATTATTGAACCCAAATCTAATCTAAACATGAACCTTCTCAAAGCAACTTTAAAGATGGAATAACAGGAACCATGCAAAACAAAAGAGACAAGTATGGCACCAAATCACAATGTCATTTCTTGTATTGAAATTGTTCACTGTAGCAACAATTCTAGCTTTTTGTTACAATATTTTCTTGAGGGAAACTACCTGCAAACTCAATCTACTTCTAACTAGCTTTGCTCTATATTCTGGTTACAAATTCTAACCTTCTAACTATTTCTAACTCTTTACAAATGAGGCGACATGCCCAATATATAGAATTCCCCAGAAACCCGTCGGCTAGGCAAGGGTTTTGCAGCAATAACTTAGCACAACAACCCGGCCAAGAGAGTCTTTGAAAAGGGTCAAACGGGCATTAAATGCACATCCCGTCTAAGTCGGC
The DNA here is from genome assembly GCA_007258455.2 of Sequoia sempervirens. NCBI lineage: Eukaryota > Viridiplantae > Streptophyta > Pinopsida > Cupressales > Cupressaceae > Sequoia > Sequoia sempervirens. Next base: position 45,916 of record VDFB02293908.1, on the reverse strand, counting down.
CTGAGACCGTAGCTCAGACGATGCGCAGGAAGATAATAGAGAAGCACAAATCACGCCACATCCCATCATTAGCTCCCTCCCCTATTATCCGTATTCAGACCCAGTACTTCACGTACCTTCAAGAACATCTCATCCAGGCCAGTGACTGGTGGCAAGGGCAAAAATCTGAGTCATCTTTCGATGGACGCAATCTCATCCCTTGAGTGTTTGACCGACTTATCCCAATCCGCTTTATACACGAAGTACTTATCAATGACTGCAAGGTAGGTAACCGCATCATCCAGCTGGTGCTCAAAAATGGAGCCATCATCAAGTGGTGCATAGACATCATGCCACCACTTCCTCAACTGCTCCAGGCTCAAGTATTTGGGCGTGATCTTCCTTCTTCCTATCATAATCTCAAAGAAGGCAATGGATCCACTGTAGACGCCAGCTAGGGTGTCATCAATGTGTCTTCTCTGTTTGTAAATCTTCTTCAATACTTTATGCGTGATTTGCAATACCTCGAACCACTCCCATGGTTCAGCAGCTCTAGAAGAAGGAAGGATTCCATCACTCACCACCTTGTCCTGGGTGTACTCCATTATAGTCCCGGTTTTCTATAGAAGAAGATCCATATCTTCATTATCATGTGCCAACACAGCCTTCAACCACTCAGTTGCCTTGACAACATCCTTTCTTCTTGAAAGGATCTCCTTGATAGCTTCATCACCTTTTACCTGCACCCCTTTCAACCAACTCATAGTGGCGATAGTGCATGCTTTCATCTTTTCTAGCTCGGTGATGGTCTCTTGAGGTAGAGGATTTGTAGCAGAGGAAGAGGGATTAATGGACCGTAGTGCCTTCATTAATTCCTCCAAGCATTTCTTGAGATTTGAATTTTCTCTCTTAAGTTCCTGCTTGGTCTTGATTTCCTTCCACAATCGATCTAGAATAACTGTACTGGAGACCTCATAGTCCTTAATATCCTACTCCACTGATGTAGGTCCTAGATTGAAAGTCCTTACACTGTAATATTTTCTGACCACACCATTTATATCTTTGTCTGGAGCAGGGGTGGCGATGTGAACAACTTTGTTATGCGCCCTATCCCTTTCAACCCTTGAGATCACCCCAACCTTCTTCTTACCTTTATCTTTTCCAATTACGGCTAGCAGTGCATCCCAATTTGGTGGACTGTCTTCTACCACAACCTATTTTTTCTTTATCTCTTTGTCTAGCCATTCTGGAACAGCAGGCTCCAATTGCACCTCGGCTTGTTTTTCCTCTTCTTGTTGACCCTTAGGTGCCTCATCTTTATTCCTTTCTTCTTTTTCAACATGTTCCTCCTCATGTACAGGCGAGGGAACCTTTTCTGCTTCTTCCTCCCTTGGAGGAGATTCAACTACCTCATTCCTAACTGGTGACTCAACATATGTAACCAAGGGAGATTGCATTTATTTTTCAATTTCTACCTCTGCACTGTAGATTTCTCCCTCATGGAATTCCTCTCCCTCGGTGTCTAGATGTTCATCAAATTTTTCAGTTTCGCCGGGTTTACTTTCAACTTCATGAGCGGGAAGGATGTCATCCTGCTGCTCCCCATGAAGAGTGGCAGGAGGAAAATCTGCCTTAGGCACACCGTTCTTTGGACGAGTCCTAGACCTCCTTGCATATACCTTTGCTTTCTCCTCTGAACTTTCTACATTCACCACTGGCAGGAAAGTTACCTCTTCTACAACCTTGGAGCTTGCCCTCTCTGATAATTTTACAATTCTTCTTCTCTTCAGCACAGGGGCATCAGCCTCAGGATTCTGTTTTTCAGTCTCTTTCTGTTTAGACCTCTTAGTCCTTGTTCTCTTTTTGGCCATTGGCTTCCTCTGTTTTTCCGTCTCTTGGACTTCTATTTCTTGAACACTTTTACTCTTGACCTTGGATGTGGAGTCCAACCTACCTCTACCCTTATGGTCTTGCTGCCCCGTGGACTCCTCAGAAGTAGAATGGGAATCTAAGTCTCCCATCAGGTTGTACGTGCATTTCACTCCTTTATTTTCCAACTCCCACATAGTGTTTTTGAGCCACATCTTGGTAACCTTGAGAACTGGATCCATCAGTTGCTTCAGCTCTGTTTTCTCCTCTTCTAACCAGCCTATATCACCAATCGGCCTATCTTTCACTGCCTCATAGGCATGATCCTAGATTAAGTTCCCATCATCCTCCAAATGATCAGGCATTGCCCTTACATTATACAATTGGACTACATCCACTGGAAGCTGAGAGAATTTCTTCTTTCTGACCTCATATTCATCACCAAAATTGGCCCAATAAACCTCTAAATTAACCTTATGGCTATATTCTCTACTATCCTTCTTTTGAGCTTCTCCTGTGATGTCAAATCTAGATCTCTTAGAGCGGAAGGACAAGCCAAGAGTACTCATTTCTTCTTCTGAAGCCTGGGTAGAGCCAATGGAAGGGAAAACCTCTCCAGTGTCAATTCTTAGGGGAAAATCCCCACCAAACCTTGTCTTGTGTTTGTCTTCTTGACAGTGGCATCAAAATCACAAATCTGTCTTGTTACTTCCAACAATATAATGTGGTCAGTGGGATACCTTGGAAGTCTGTATGGGGCCTTTTGGCAACCGTCAATCCGAATGTAGGAGAAGGTTGGGAACTGAATAAACTAGGCTCCATATTTCTTGATGAGCTCTTTTGCTTGATCTGAAATTCTGACATGCTCTGCTTCCTGAAGCATTCTGGTAATATGCACGGTAAATGCATTTTTTGCCCTCCTATAGTCTGTGCTTCCTAAATGCAACTGAGGGTAAACCTCATAAATGATATCCTGTCTGAAAATTCCCTTTGTGTCCAATCCTCTGTAGGGATGGAATCTAGCCAGTGCATAGACTAAATATGAGGTCATTGCGAAGGTCTTTGTTTGCAACACATTGGACAATTGTTTGTGAATTACTTGGCTGATGACCCCTGCCCAATGGTAATTAATATTTTCTTGTTCCATCCTCACAATCACATGGCACATCCAATTCTCAAATGTAACTGCACTCTTCAAGCAGAGCACCCTGCTAAGAAAGGTGATGGCATCGTAGTACTCCTTGAATTTTGCTCTGAACAACTGCTTTGGCAATTTGGAGTAGTGAGACTTGGGCTTCTCCAGCCAGGAATTGATTAGCTATTGTGATTTCATAGTCTGGTCATCGTAAAACTCTTGAGCTATCTCAATGGTGAATCCCACTACATGAGACCGGTCTGGCATATCAAAGGTTTGGGAAATGGAGACCGGGTTGAGATTTGCAACAAATCTCCCTTGAGGACCAATTATCCTCTGTGTATTACTGTCATAGTTCCTTGCACACTCCAGGACTAGCTCATAACATTGCACTGTAGAAGGGAAACCAGCTACATGGGACAAGTCCAATTCCATCATCCTTCTAGTCACCAAAGGAGGATCCTTAGCCACCATTCTTTCTTTAAATTCCTCGTAGTCCCAAAGGCCAACGTTTGTATCAGTGACTTCTAACCATACAAAAGTGATCTTGCTCTTTGGGACCTTGCTCTTAATGTCTAGCTTAATCCTCTATGCATCAGATAATGAGGAACCAGCTACTGCCTTGCTTGATTCATCCTACAGTCAACATGAAAATCATAGTAAAAACCATAGGAGAGAAAGGTTAATCCATCGGAACCCATTAGAATGCATCTCACATAGTCAAGGTGTCATTAAATCTCATATAGAATGACCATAACACATTTTAGGTTTCAAGACCATCCGCAGAATCTGAGCCAGAGAGAAATTCTGGGAAATTCTAGACCGATCGGATTCCAACGGAAAAACCAAGAAACACCTACTTAACCATCAAACCTGATCATTTTCATCAATAAATCACATGAGAGATCCAAATATGACATGAAATAATCATCAAATGCATCAAAAATTATAAACAAATCCAATTATTTCATGTTCCTTTATATTTCACCAAATTTTGGGGAAATCCATGAGGGACGGATTTTCGCGAAGAACGAGCCAAAGAGGATTTTAAGAAAATCTGGGAGATGGAAAATTTCGGAGAAATCCAGACCTGGCAGACATCCATGGTTAAGGCAAAGATCCAAACCAACAGGGATTCCTAGAACAAAGGTTTCGGCAAGAGTTAAATCATTTTGTTGAGAAGTCGCGGCGACTCCCGGGAGTCTCGCCGAAGGAAATCACTAGGATAGGTTTTGCTAAGACATAGTGGTTTCGGTGTAACATCTTAGCGACTAAGGGGAAGTCTCAGCGAAGCATGAATGTCTCCCCGATAGAAGGTCACTCGACAAGAGCAGGTTATGCTCGGCAAAAGGGGGAGGTCTTGGCGAAGAAAAGGAATATCAGTAAAGCCACTGGATCCCGCTATGACCTCCTAGCGATAGGGTTTGTCTTGCTGAAAGTAAACATGAACTAGCATGCCGATGAGACATTTTCTTACGGGGTAAGGTCTTAGCGAAAGCAAGGGTCTCGCCGACCGATATGCATACAAGATTTCATCGGTGTAAAAACGATAGTGTTACGGTGATTCAACATGAACCTAGGAAGACCACTTCGGCGAACCTCCAGGTGGTCGATATGATATCTCAGCGATCTCGAATGGCCACAGCGAAGGGAAACCAAAAGGGATGGAGAGTCCTGATTTTATCCAGACACTGAACCAACTATGGATTTTGAAAACATTAACCTAGGGCAAGTCGGGGACGAACCTTTCATGAATTTTCTTTGCATTGTAGGTCAATCTTAAGATGAAATCACCTGACATGGCACTGCCCTAGGTCCGAAACCCTATTCATCTGCCATTGGCATATAGGCAAGCTCAAAATTTAGTTGTTTCCACTGTTGAGTCATCACTAGGGTTTACTAATTACTCTCAGGCAGGATTCATTAAAATGCAGATGGACACATGAACTCAAAACCCGCCTGGGAGATGACAAAGGATGCAATACTAAACAACCCTAGCACGAAATAAACAAATACATAGGAATTCAAATCCCACAAGCCCTCACAATACCAACATGCCATTCATAATTCAATTCAAAGCAGAGCAATCAGACACATACCATTATAAAGCAGGAATTGATCTTAGAAGTAGCAAACGTGAAGCTCAATGGTGTCCACAACGAACACAGGTGATAATGCACTAGAAATCACCACCAAATCAATCAATTCAAACCCAAACACCCCAAAATCACAACCAAATACCTACAAGAAAGAACTTCTGAGCTCAACAAGGGAAAATAAGAAACAGGATGGCATAAAGGACCCTAGAATGAAATTAAATACATCTCTCATAACACACACGGAGCCATTAATGCAGTCGATAAGGCATCTAGAGAAGGAATTCAGGAATTCGACAACAAGGCAGAACCCAGGAAAATCTGGACCACGCGGAAATCCACGAAGATCAAAAATTCTCGAGTAACAAGGTCCAACTAGAATCCAAATGAGGTCTGGGAAAATCTGACCAAGGCGGAAAATCCTGAATTCGAGCAAAATCCTGAAATTCATCTAGGACTTAAGATTTTCAATGAATAACCTGGGGGAAACACCTAGGCAATCAAAATAAACAATTTAAGCACATGCCTAGGGAAGATAAAACCTCAAAGAGAAAAGGCCAAGAAACCAAAACCGAAGCGAAAGAGGGTCCCTGCTTCCAGCAAGGCATGTGTGCGAAAATGGCACAACAAATGGCGGCTTCTGCAGGGAAAATGCTCCAGAGAATTTGATGACGAACAGGAATCAAGAACCCAAAATCTCTAGTTTCAATCTCACCATCAAACAAACAAGTCAAAATGCAAAGATTTAAAGAATCAAAACCAAAGGATAGACCAAATTCTCCATAAACTGAAAATCCAAGTGTGTGCACATGAGTTCATTTTCCTCCTTAAGTTACTACAGAAAACCAAGTTCGGTCAAGTCAGGCTACATAAAGATTCTAACTTCAAAAGCAACATGGATAGGGCCTCGCTGCCAGTCAAGCATCCATAGCCCCAGCGAGGTTATCGTTGTGACTCTCCCGAACATAGCTCTACTACCAGCCAAGTGTCCATAGCCCCAGTAGAGATATTCAGGTACCCTTGATAAGTTGAATTTATTCTTTTGATATTCAATATTTCATTTTTCTTTCTTGTGATATTCTTTATATGTCATTTTCATTTCAACTTGTGAACAATGAATTTCACACTCAGGGATTAGAACCACAGTGGCGCTGAAGCAGAAATAGGATTTTTCACTTGACAAGACTTCACAAGGATTCATAGAGTGACATCAGGGTTCTTAAGATATATAATGGATATAAAAATTTTAGAGTACTTCAAATTCGAATCAAAGCCAATGACTCAATCTTCTATAGATCTGACATTAAAACTATTAGCAACAGTAAAGATTTCAACCATCCTTTCAAGATGCAAGACTAAAGTTCACCCAAAGAAATACTTAGAACAATTCCAGAGAAGGCATATTTTCCATGCAGGTGCAACACATCCAAGCGAAAACAGAGAAACCCCCAAAGCAAGAGCAGAGCAAAAACAAACAAACTGAAAACAAACCTACACTAACCAAAATAAACAAAAGCAAAGCAGAAAGGGAAACCCTAATCTAACTATATACAAGACCAAAGCTGAAAAAAACTCAAGATTGGAAATAATGCTTCAAATACTGCCCATTGGCAGGCAGTGGGATGTCCTCTCTAGTGAGAGTTTTCAAACGAAAAGCATTATCTCCTAGAATTTCTGAGATTTGGTACGGACCGAGCCAAAGTTTATCAAATTTTCCATGCTCTCCCTTATGGTCATGGGCTTTATCCCAGGAGAGAACCAAGTTAGAAATCCTAAAAGCTTTAACCTTGGATCTCTTATCAAACCATCTCTTGACAACCCCTTGATGTTTAGCAAAGTTTTCCAGGGCTTCATCCCTCTTTTCTTCAAGGTGCAATAGTTTGGCAAGTCTTGCCTCACATCTATCTCCCTCATCATAATAGTCATTAAAGAATTGAAGGGTAGGAATTTTCAATTGTATAGGGAATACAGGTTCTAGTCCATAAACCAGGTGGTAGGGTGACACCCCTATGGAGGCTTTATGTCTTGTACGATCTTCCCAAAGAGAAAATATGAGTTGGGTATGTCAGTCTCTAGGGTTCCTTCCTAATAACTTGTGGATGATAGTTAGAAGATTCTTATTAGAGGATTCAGCCAACCCATTACCCTGTGGATAGTAATTGGATACAGATTCAAGGAAGTTAATTACTACCTCAGAAGTACACTGTTTGCATGCAAGAGCTTTTGTCCATCGCGTAAAATAATCAGTAATGGTGAGAATATACCTGTGACTAGAGGAGGAGGGCGGATTGATGGGGCCAATGAAGTCCATTCCCCATTGAGCAAAAGGTTTTACCTTGATGACCGGCTGGAGTGGGAGTGTTACATACTTCTCTTTGGTGGCTGTTGTCTGACACACATGGCATGTCCTAACATGACTGTGGGTGTCTTTGAACAATGTAAGCCAATAGTAACCAGCTATGAGAATCTAGTTTGCTTTAGATGGTGCTGACCCATGGCTTGTACCATATCTGTCATGGAATTCTGACATCATTCTTTCAGATTCTACCCTTCCCAGGCACCTTAAGTACACACCTTCATGATTTCTCTTGTATAGGACAGCCCCTTTTAACATGAAACTGTCACTCTTCAAGTGCAACACCCTTCTTTGTACTGGATTGAGATGATTAGGGCACCTCTGAGTCAGGAGATAATGAACAACATCATCATACCACTCACCAGGAGAAACCTCCTCTAAAGTATAAGCCTAAGCTGTAAGATCAGGGCCTGTCTCTGCCATTGTCTTTTTGAGCCCCTGCCCTCTTACCAGCTTCATGGGGTGAATCTCCATATCATACTCCTATAGCATAGTTACCCACTTAGCTCTACATTCTCCCAGTTCATTCTGTATCAAGAGCAGCTTGGCTGTAGGATCGAGAACTATAGCAAAGATCTTGTTTCTAAGGATGTAATGTCTGAATTTTTTGACTGCCCTGACTAAGGCATAAGCCTACTTCTCCACATTTGGGTACCTCAGTTCTGCATCCTTTAATGGTGTGCTCATGAATGCTATGGGGTGTTCATTGCCTTGGTCAGATTTCTGAGTTAATATAGCAGCACAGGAGTGGTCAGAAGCAAATGAATATATGTATAATGGTTTAGCATAGTCGGGACTTACTAAAATTGGAGCTTCAGCAACAACCTTCTTTATTTCAGCAAATGCTTCCTTCGCTTCTACATTCCACTCCACCTTGGCATCCTGCTTCAACATTGCATTCAGTGGCTTAACTATTTCTGCAAACCCAGTGATGAAATTCCTAACAAAGTTGATCTTGCCGAAGAATGACTTCATTTCCTTTTTACTAGCAGGTGGTGGAATCTTCAGAATAGCCTCTATACATTTTGGATCAATGGCAATCCCCTTTTCAAAGATGATATGCCCTAGTAACTTACCCTCTGTAACTCCAAAGATGCATTTCTTGGGATTGAGTGATATGCCAAACTCTCTGCATTTATGGAGAACTTTGCACAAATCTAAGATATGGTCGCCTCTCTTCTTTGAAAATACTGCCAAATCATCCATGTAGATGATTATGCACTTCCCAATTAGATCTTTAAAGGTTATGTCCATTGCTCTCTGGAATGTGGCTCCAACATTGTTTAAGCCAAAAGGAATTCTTCTATAAGCAAAAGTGCCCCACTTAGTGGTGAAGGCAGTCTTGTGTCTGTCCTCGTATTGCACCATGACCTGATTGTATCCTGAATAACCATCCAAAAAAGACATCATCTGAGATCTGTTGACGATCTGGAGTACTTCATCCAATGAGGGAACTGGATAATTATCCTTTTCTAATGTCCTGTTCAAATTCCTAAAATCCACGCATAACCTAATTTCACCATTTTTCTTCCGCACTGGGACCAGGTTTGCGACCCAAGTAGAGTGTCTGACTGGAAATATGATTCTTACAGACAATAGTTTATGTACTTCCTTTTGTATTATAGGTTCCAGTAGAGCATTAATAGGCCTCTGCCTCTGTCTGAAAGGTTTCACTCCTGGATTGAGAGGGATAGTATGAGTTATGGCTGATGTATCATAAGTCTTCAAGTCTTCATAACTCCAGGCTATCACATCTGGATATTTTTGCAATGCATCAATGATTCCCCATATTTCCTCTAGGGTGCACACTTTACCGAGGAAGATGTTTTTGACATCATCCTGGGATCCCACATTATATTTATCACACTATCCACTGATGGACTCTTTCTTGGTGTCTCGATCATGATCTCTGATCTTGTCTAGATCAAAGATCCTCTCTAGTTGCACCATTCCCCTGGGGATTGTGTTGGTCTTCAAATTGATTACCCCTTCGAGATCCATCTCTGCTTCTTGGGGCTCAGTTTCATCGATGATGTGAGAAGCAAAAACATTTGTATTTGTGATAAAATCTAGAATATGCTTGTCATCTTCAAATACCTAGAAATTGGTAACATTATCAGGGATTGAGGGCACTGGGGTTAGTTCCACTGTAAACTTCTTCAACCCAGAAAGAGATAGAGGCTGCAGAGTACTGGCTGCCTGGGCCAAGGAATCAGCTGTCTGGTTTTTATTTCATGGAATCAGCTGAATGT
>VDFB02293908.1:0-36129 GCA_007258455.2 Sequoia sempervirens | reverse complement strand
CAAATTCTCCATAAACTGAAAATCCAAGTGTGTGCACATGAGTTCATTTTCCTCCTTAAGTTACTACAGAAAACCAAGTTCGGTCAAGTCAGGCTACATAAAGATTCTAACTTCAAAAGCAACATGGATAGGGCCTCGCTGCCAGTCAAGCATCCATAGCCCCAGCGAGGTTATCGTTGTGACTCTCCCGAACATAGCTCTACTACCAGCCAAGTGTCCATAGCCCCAGTAGAGATATTCAGGTACCCTTGATAAGTTGAATTTATTCTTTTGATATTCAATATTTCATTTTTCTTTCTTGTGATATTCTTTATATGTCATTTTCATTTCAACTTGTGAACAATGAATTTCACACTCAGGGATTAGAACCACAGTGGCGCTGAAGCAGAAATAGGATTTTTCACTTGACAAGACTTCACAAGGATTCATAGAGTGACATCAGGGTTCTTAAGATATATAATGGATATAAATTTTTTAGAGTACTTCAAATTCGAATCAAAGCCAATGACTCAATCTTCTATAGATCTGACATTAAAACTATTGGCAACAGTAAAGATTTCAACCATCCTTTCAAGATGCAAGACTAAAGTTCACCCAAAGAAATACTTAGAACAATTCCAGAGAAGGCATATTTTCCATGCAGGTGCAACACATCCAAGCGAAAACAGAGAAACCCCCAAAGCAAGAGCAGAGCAAAAACAAACAAACTGAAAACAAACCTACACTAACCAAAATAAACAAAAGCAAAGCAGAAAGGGAAACCCTAATCTAACTATATACAAGACCAAAGCTGAAAAAAACTCAAGATTGGAAATAATGCTTCAAATACTGCCCATTGGCAGGCAGTGGGATGTCCTCTCTAGTGAGAGTTTTCAAACGAAAAGCATTATCTCCTAGAATTTCTGAGATTTGGTACGGACCGAGCCAAAGTTTATCAAATTTTCCATGCTCTCCCTTATGGTCATGGGCTTTATCCCAGGAGAGAACCAAGTTAGAAATCCTAAAAGCTTTAACCTTGGATCTCTTATCAAACCATCTCTTGACAACCCCTTGATGTTTAGCAAAGTTTTCCAGGGCTTCATCCCTCTTTTCTTCAAGGTGCAATAGTTTGGCAAGTCTTGCCTCACATCTATCTCCCTCATCATAATAGTCATTAAAGAATTGAAGGGTAGGAATTTTCAATTGTATAGGGAATACAGGTTCTAGTCCATAAACCAGGTGGTAGGGTGACACCCCTATGGAGGCTTTATGTCTTGTACGATCTTCCCAAAGAGAAAATATGAGTTGGGTATGTCAGTCTCTAGGGTTCCTTCCTAATAACTTGTGGATGATAGTTAGAAGATTCTTATTAGAGGATTCAGCCAACCCATTACCCTGTGGATAGTAATTGGATACAGATTCAAGGAAGTTAATTACTACCTCAGAAGTACACTGTTTGCATGCAAGAGCTTTTGTCCATCGCGTAAAATAATCAGTAATGGTGAGAATATACCTGTGACTAGAGGAGGAGGGCGGATTGATGGGGCCAATGAAGTCCATTCCCCATTGAGCAAAAGGTTTTACCTTGATGACCGGCTGGAGTGGGAGTGTTACATACTTCTCTTTGGTGGCTGTTGTCTGACACACATGGCATGTCCTAACATGACTGTGGGTGTCTTTGAACAATGTAAGCCAATAGTAACCAGCTATGAGAATCTAGTTTGCTTTAGATGGTGCTGACCCATGGCTTGTACCATATCTGTCATGGAATTCTGACATCATTCTTTCAGATTCTACCCTTCCCAGGCACCTTAAGTACACACCTTCATGATTTCTCTTGTATAGGACAGCCCCTTTTAACATGAAACTATCACTCTTCAAGTGCAACACCCTTCTTTGTACTGGATTGAGACGATTAGGGCACCTCTGAGTCAGGAGATAATGAACAACATCATCATACCACTCACCAGGAGAAACCTCCTCTAAAGTATAAGCCTAAGCTGTAAGATCAGGGCCTGTCTCTGCCATTGTCTTTTTGAGCCCCTGCCCTCTTACCAGCTTCATGGGGTGAATCTCCATATCATACTCCTATAGCATAGTTACCCACTTAGCTCTACATTCTCCCAGTTCATTCTGTATCAAGAGCAGCTTGGCTGTAGGATCGAGAACTATAGCAAAGATCTTGTTTCTAAGGATGTAATGTCTGAATTTTTTGACTGCCCTGACTAAGGCATAAGCCTACTTCTCCACATTTGGGTACCTCAGTTCTGCATCCTTTAATGGTGTGCTCATGAATGCTATGGGGTGTTCATTGCCTTGGTCAGATTTCTGAGTTAATATAGCAGCACAGGAGTGGTCAGAAGCAAATGAATATATGTATAATGGTTTAGCATAGTCGGGACTTACTAAAATTGGAGCTTCAGCAACAACCTTCTTTATTTCAGCAAATGCTTCCTTCGCTTCTACATTCCACTCCACCTTGGCATCCTGCTTCAACATTGCATTCAGTGGCTTAACTATTTCTGCAAACCCAGTGATGAAATTCCTAACAAAGTTGATCTTGCCGAAGAATGACTTCATTTCCTTTTTACTAGCAGGTGGTGGAATCTTCAGAATAGCCTCTATACATTTTGGATCAATGGCAATCCCCTTTTCAAAGATGATATGCCCTAGTAACTTACCCTCTGTAACTCCAAAGATGCATTTCTTGGGATTGAGTGATATGCCAAACTCTCTGCATTTATGGAGAACTTTGCACAAATCTAAGATATGGTCGCCTCTCTTCTTTGAAAATACTGCCAAATCATCCATGTAGATGATTATGCACTTCCCAATTAGATCTTTAAAGGTTATGTCCATTGCTCTCTGGAATGTGGCTCCAACATTGTTTAAGCCAAAAGGAATTCTTCTATAAGCAAAAGTGCCCCACTTAGTGGTGAAGGCAGTCTTGTGTCTGTCCTCGTATTGCACCATGACCTGATTGTATCCTGAATAACCATCCAAAAAAGACATCATCTGAGATCTGTTGACGATCTGGAGTACTTCATCCAATGAGGGAACTGGATAATTATCCTTTTCTAATGTCCTGTTCAAATTCCTAAAATCCACGCATAACCTAATTTCACCATTTTTCTTCCGCACTGGGACCAGGTTTGCGACCCAAGTAGAGTGTCTGACTGGAAATATGATTCTTACAGACAATAGTTTATGTACTTCCTTTTGTATTATAGGTTCCAGTAGAGCATTAATAGGCCTCTGCCTCTGTCTGAAAGGTTTCACTCCTGGATTGAGAGGGATAGTATGAGTTATGGCTGATGTATCATAAGTCTTCAAGTCTTCATAACTCCAGGCTATCACATCTGGATATTTTTGCAATGCATCAATGATTCCCCATATTTCCTCTAGGGTGCACACTTTACCGAGGAAGATGTTTTTGACATCATCCTGGGATCCCACATTATATTTATCACACTATCCACTGATGGACTCTTTCTTGGTGTCTCGATCATGATCTCTGATCTTGTCCAGATCAAAGATCCTCTCTAGTTGCACCATTCCCCTGGGCATTGTGTTGGTCTTCAAATTGATTACCCCTTCGAGATCCATCTCTGCTTCTTGGGGCTCAGTTTCATCGATGATGTGAGAAGCAAAAACATTTGTATTTGTGATAAAATCTAGAATATGCTTGTCATCTTCAAATACCTAGAAATTGGTAACATTATCAGGGATTGAGGGCACTGGGGTTAGTTCCACTGTAAACTTCTTCAACCCAGAAAGAGATAGAGGCTGCAGAGTACTGGCTGCCTGGGCCAAGGAATCAGCTGTCTGGTTTTTATTTCATGGAATCAGCTGAATGTTGAAGGCATCGAATCCTTCAATAAGGTCCCATACTCTGTGTTTGTAGTTAGTCATTCTTCTGTCATGGCAGGAGTACTGCCTTCTAACTTGCTTGACTACTAACTCAGAATCTCCATACACTTGCAAGATCTTAACCTTCTTTTTCAAGGCCATTAACAATCCATGAACTAAAGCTTCATATTCTGCTACATTATTTGTACAATGAAACTGAAGTCTATGAGCAGCAAAAAACGTCTTACCTTTTGGGCTGATTAGCTCAAATCCTGCTCCAGCTCATTGTTTTGATTTGGAGCCATCGAATCTTAACGTCCAACAGCCAGCACCTGCGGACTTCTTCGCTTCCTCACTTACATTGTTGTTGCTAGATGTATTTTCAGAAGGCATCACTCCTTTTCCTTTGTGGTCTTCTTGGACATTGATTGGGATCACAAGAGTAGGATTAGTATACTTTTGTATTTGTTTTACTGTGGCTTGGCATAAGCAACAATCCAATTCAGAATGTGAAGCATTATGTACCTTGCACCAATTGGAAAAAATTAACTCTTCAAAGTTCATTCTTCTTCCTAACTAAATTTGACCTTCAATACATTTTTGAAGGAATTCTTGAAAACTGCCTAACAAAGCCAGCTGATTATCCTCTGGATCATCATTACTTTCAGCTGGTTCACCATTGTCCTTAACTAGCTCCACTAGGGCTTCAACACCACTAGACTCTATCGTGAGGTCGTGAGACACTGTATGCAACATGAGGACCTCCTCCAAATTCAATTCTTCAAAGGGAGCGGAAAGCATGTAACTACCCATACTTACTTCTGACACCAAAATTTTAGCAAAGGTTTTCTGATACTCTGTAATCATGTACTTCATTTTGGGTTCTTGTTCAATTCTAATCTGATTTGGCACTCCTTTCTAGGGAAGCCACATATGGGAGTGGTCAGTTGAAACATATCCATTCAGAGCCCTGGTAAAGTCCCTTCCCAAGATTAGGCCATAGGCGTCAGGGATGTAAGCCACTTGTATATTGACAACTTGCTGAATTCTAGGATCAGAAGCAATCTACAGGTGAATCATATTCAATTATCCTACAACAATGACTTCATTCCTATCCAACTGCGTGACTTTCTTTTGAGAATCAGCAGGGGTGATACCCATAGCTCTACAAAAACCAAGGGGCATAACATTGGTTGAGGCACCGGAATCTAGTAGACAATTATGCAAATTCTTTCCAAATACGCGGACAAAAATCAAGAATGGAGGAGTATCTATTTTCCCTTGAAACAGAGTTAAGGGAGTGTCTATTTGAACAACTTGAGATTTGTCCCTTTCTTTCCTAGTGTCTCTAGGGGGCATTTGGATTTGATCATGAGATTGACCCTGTCCTCATATTGGCTGAGAACTAGATACTTTATGGACATTCTTGCTAACTGATTTATCTTGCAACATGGAATTTGCATCATAAGAACCTAAAACTGCAATCCTAATGGATGGAACTCTTAATAGCTCAAATGCAAATAGATTTACCTTTAATTTTCAAAGTTCTTCAGCAACATATGTGGCCAATTGTTCTTCATTTAAATCAGTGGGGGTCTCCCTCAGGTACTCTACCATCTTTTCTTTACTTGCATCAACATTTCTTCCTTTTGGTACATCATCATGTCCTCCTTGAGATAAATATTGCCTAGAAACTGGGGGCAATGAGGGATTGTTGCTAGCATTAGGGTCTGGAGGTGTGTTGAAATTATTCGGTGGGATAGAAGTAGTAAAGGGACCTCCAACCTGTGGGCACCTGTGTGGCAGCTCTCTCAAGTCATACTTCTTAATAGGTCTCTGGAAGGTCTGCACTTCTTCGATGCAAGCTTCCTCTTCATCCCTAGGACCATTATCATTCATTGGATTCTCATCAAATAATTGGGTCATTTCATCTCCATTGCACACCTAGTCTACCTCATCATTCAACTGGTCAGACTCCTCTTTAGGTACATTGTCCTTACTTTGCAGAAAAGGAGCATGGTTTAATACCAACACTGGTGAATCATAAGGAATAAAGGGTACTATTTCTTGATAGGTTGCATTATTCTCCACCTCATATTGAAATATCGAGGCTGTTGTTTGGAACTCTTGACAGTCCAGCTCAGAATGTTGACTAGTCTTGTGGAGCCTACACCATCCCAATAAAGCAGCCTCAGCTAGATATACACCACTAGGAGGCTTCTCTTGATTAGCTGGATGACTGGTAGACTGATTAACAGGTTGACTAATTGCTTGATCCAATGGGGTGGGAACTCCTCCATTTTTGGGACCAGTGTTCCAAGTCCTATTATGTCCTAACTGTTGTCTTCTATCGAATCCTTGTCCACCACCTGGTCCTCTGTCAAAGTTCTGACCTGATGATTGTCCTTTATCATAATTCTGCCTTCTTTCATTATTATATCCCCTGTCATTATTATAACCTTTGTCCTGGTTGTATCATCTATCATTGTTATACCCTCTGTCCTGACGTTGCCCTCTATCAAAGTGTTGTCCTTGTGGATTCTCCCTATTCTGAGTGGACTGCATATTCCTCTGAGCAGCTTGCAACTGACTGTTCTGATTCCTTAAGTAGGTCACCTTCATATTTAGTTTCTTCATTTGTTTCGACAATTCATCAATCGTTCCTTATCAGGATTACTGTATGAAGGTTGATTCACACTATTCTGGGAATACCCAACTGCAGCATTGGGATTTAGTGACTGGTTCAGGACTTTAGAATTTTGTAGGTATGAAGGATAACAAGCCTGAGGCTGGATATGTAGAGGTTGATTCACCTTTTGCTAAGGATAACTAACTGCGGATGAAACTTGTCCGCCAGGAGGTCCTGGGTAAGGGACTAGAGGCAACTGAGGTACCTAGTTCATGATCGGAGTATGGTTCGTGAAATCTTGATTGAGAGCTGGAACTTGTCCAGGGTGAGCAACGGGTCCTAATGAGGGTAAAGGCCCAGACAGATGTTGCCTTAGATTTGTGCTAACTTTTACAGCCTCTGCATATGCATCTAGTAAACTCTCAGGGGGGTTATTACTCCCTTTCATAAAAGTAGTCGTTAAACTATCAAGTCCTTCGTAATAGACTTCTAGGGCAGTGGGTTCATCAACAGTATACAGGGTCTGTAATCTGATATAGGAATGATGAAACCTATTGTCGAAAGACCTTATGAGCTCATTGACCTCTCTCTTCACATTAGTGAACTGATGGTAGAGCTCATTAGAACTAATGGGTATTCAAAAATTTTGCAAGAAGGCAACTTCTAGCTCAGTCCAATGGTGGATAGATCCAGCAGGTAAATGGTTATACCAATAAAACGCATCTTCCCCTAGTGAATAAGGAAATAACCTACATGCTACATCCTCATGGTTTACCCCTCTATCTTTAAGGCTAGTCTGAAAAATCCTAATGTGCTCCTCAGCGGTCCTATTCGGGTCATTGACATGGAACTTTGAACAAAAGTGTTTTGGGTTTTTTGGCATAGCATTGTAGATAGAAAAACACGGGGGGATGGGTTGGTTGCCAAGAAAGCCATTGGTGGAGGTGGAGGTGGTAATGGCTGATTTATGGCTAGCTGAGGTTGTGGACTAGGAATATCCTCAGACTCGGATGAACTTGACGAAGATGGGGATGATGGAGGTGTGGGAGGTGGATGGGATGAGGATGATGATTCCCTTCTTCTGTTGGACCTTCTTGACCTAGTAGGGTCTTGTAATTCTTGGAATTCTTCCTCTCGTGGAGCAGATCTTGTTCTTCTTTTGAATCTCTCAAGAGAGATGGCATTCAAAAATTGATCCAGCTTGCTTATTCGGGCCCTCCTTCTAGCGCCAGTTCCTGTTGATAATGTTTTCTGCACAATAACAACCAGAAAGAATATGATATCCTATCTCTCTTGAAAGGTAAATCTCTATCGGCAAGCCTCAAGAGATAACCCCAAGGTCTCTAATGTCAGGTCTTGACAGTGCATAAACAACTCAGAAACGAAATGTGAAAATGCTGGTAATCAAAATAGGACCTTACTACAAGCAAAATGTTGAATCAATTTTATCAGATCCAACAACCTGATGATACTTCAATCCTAGATTTAACCCAATAATCAAAGAAAATGGAAAAGGAGAAAGGTTTTAAAGAGATTCCTAAACTTAATACTACTTCAAAGATTAACAATGAGAGTAACCAACACTTGAAATGGACCAATCCTTCAAAATTGATCTCTGCTTGACCAAGATAAATATACAATCTCGTAGAAAATAGTGCAATCTTCTAAGGTGTTAAGATTTTCAAATCATGAACATTCATTCAACAACCCCTTTTTGTAGTTGAAATGAACAAATCCTCACAATCGAACTAAGTATACAAAATATGAAGTCCAGGCTAACTTTGCAAAGCAACTAACAATTAGTTGGTTGCGAAAAGTATGGACTGAAGGATTGCTACAACATTCAAGTATTAAATCACAAACATTATTGAACCCAAATCTAATATAAACATGAACCTTCTCAAAGAAACTTTAAAGATGGAATAACAGGAACCACACAAAACAAAAGAGACAAGTATGGCACCAAATCACAATGTCATTTCTTGTATTCAAATTGTTCACTATAGCAACAATTCTAGCTTTTTGTTACAATATTTGCTTGAGGACAACTACCTGCTAACTTACTCTACTTCTAACTAGCTCTGCTCTATATTCTGGTTACAAATTCTAACCTTCTAACTATTTCTTACTCTTTACAAATGAGGTGGCATGCCCAATATATAGAATTCCCCAGAAACCCGTTGGCTAGGCAAGGCTTTCACAACAATAACTCAACACAACAACCCGGCCAAGAGAGTCTTCGAAAAGGGTCAAACATGCATTAAATGCACATACCATCCAAGTCGGCCTGAGATCCGCAGCTCGAACGATGCGTGGGAAGATAATAGAGAAGCACAAATCGCTCCACAACCCATCATTAGCTCCCTCCCCTATTATTCGTATTCAGACCTAGTACTTCACATACCTTCAAGAACGTCTCATCCAGGCCAGCGACTGGTGGAGAGGGAAAAACTCTGAGTTGTCTTTCGATGGATGCAATCTCATCCCTTGAGTGTTTGATTGACTTATCCCAATCCGCTTTATACATGAAGTACTTATCAATGACTGCAAGGTAGGTAGTTGCATCATCCAGCTGGTGCTCAGAAACAGAGCCATCAACAAGTGGTGCATAGACATCATGTCACCACTTCCTCAACTACTCAAGGCTCAAGTACTTGGTCGTAATCTTCCTTCTTCCCATCATAGTCTCAAAGAAGGCAATGGATCCACTATAGACGCCAGCTAGGGTGTCATCAATGTGTCTTCTCTATTTGTAAATCTTCTTCAATACTTTTTTCCTGATTTGCAATACCTCAAACCACTCCCATGGTTCGATAGCTCTAGAAGAAGGAAGGATTCTGCCACTCACCAACCTATCCTAGGTGTACTCCATTATAGTCTCAGTTTTCGGTAGAAGAAGATCTGTATCTTCATTATCCTGTGCCAACATAGCCTTCAACCACTCAGTTGCCCCGATAGCATCCCTTCTTGTTGACAAGATCTCCTTGATAGCTTCATCACCTCTTACCTACACCCCTTTCAACCAACTCACAGTGGCGATAGTGGATGCTTTCATCTTTTCTAGCTCGGTGATGGTCTCCTGAGGTAGAGGATTTGTAGCAAAGGAAGAGGGATTAATGGACCGTAGTGGCTTCATTAATTCCTCCAAGCATTTCTTGAGATTTGAATTTTCTCTCTTAAGTTCTTGCTTGGTCTTAATTTCCTTCCTCAATCAATCTACAATAACTGTACTGGAGACCTCATAGTCCTCGATATCCTGCTCCATTGATGTAGGTCCTAGATTGAAAGTCTGAACACTATAATCTTTTCCGACCACATCATTTCTATCTTTGTCTGGAGCAGGGTTGGCGATGTGAACAACTTTGTTATGCGCCCTATCCCTTTCAACCCTTGAGATCACCCCAACCTTCTTCTTACCTTTATCTTTTCCAATTACGACTAGCAGTGCATCCCAATTTGGTGGACTGTCTTCTACCACAACCTATTTTTTCTTTATCTCTTTGTCCAGCCATTCTAGAACAACAGGCTCCAATTGCACCTCGGCTTGTTTTTCCTCTTCTTGTTGACCCTTAGGTGCCTCATCTTTATTCCTTTCTTCTTTTTCAACATGTTCCTCCTCATGTGCAGGCGAGGGAACCTTTTCTACTTCTTCCTCCCTTGGAGGAGATTCAACTACCTCATTCCTAACTGGTGACTTGGCATATGTAACCAAGGAAGATTGCATTTCTTTTTCAATTTCTACCTCTACACTGTAGAGTTCTCCCTCAAGGAATTCCTCACTCAGTGTCTACATGTTCATCAACTTTTTTCAGTTTCGCTAGGTTTACTTTGAACTTCATGAGTGGGAAGGATGTCATCCTGCTACTCCCCATGAAGAGTGGCAGGAGGAAAATCTACCTTAGGCACACCGTTCTTTGGAGAAGGAGTCCTAGACCTCCTTGCATATACCTTTGCTTTCTCCTCTGAACTTTCTACATTCACCACTGGCAGCAAAGTTACCTCTTCTGCAACCTTGGAGCTTGCCCTCTTTGATAATTTTACAATTCTTCTTCTCTTCAGCACAGGGGCATCAGCCTCAGGATTCTATTTTTCAGTCTCTTTCTGTTCAAACCTCTTAGTCCTTGTTCTCTTTTTGGCCATTGGCTTCCTCTGTTTTTCTGTCTCTTGGACTTTTGTTTCTTGAACACTTTTACTCTTGACCTTGGATGGGGAGTCCAACCTACCTTTACCCTTAGGGTCTTGCTGCCCCGTGGACTCCTCAGAAGTAGAATGGAAATCTAAGTCTCCCATCAGGTTGTACGTGCATTTCACTCCTTTATTTTCCAACTCCCACATAGTGTGTTTGAGCCACATCTTGGTAACCTTGAGAACTGGATCCATCAGTTGCTTCAGCTCTGTTTGCTCCTCTTCTAACCAGTCTATATCACCAATCGGCCTATCTTTCACTACCTCATAGGCATGATCCTGGATTAAGTTCCCATCATCCTCCAATCAATCAAGCACTGTCCTTATATTATACAATCGGACTGCATCCACTGGAATCCAAGAGAATTTATTCTTTCTAACCTCATATTCATCACCAGAATTGGCCCAATAGTCCTCTAAATTAACCTTATGGTTGTATTCTCTACTGGCCTTCTTTTGAGCTTCTCCTGTGATGTCAAATCTGGATCTCTTGGAGTGGAAGGACAAGCCAAGAGTACTCATTTCTTCTTCTGAAGCCTGGGCAGAGCCAATGGAAGGGAAAACCTCTCTAGTGCCAATTCTTAGGGGAAAATCCCCACCAAACCCTATCTTGTGTTTGTCCTTCTTGACAGTGGCATCAAAATCACAAATCTGTCTTGTTACTTCCAACAATATAATGTGGTCAGTGGGATACCTTGGAAGTTTGTATGGGGCCTTTTGGCAACTGTCAATTTGAATGTAGGAGAAGGTTGGGAACTGAATAAACTAGGCTCCATATTTCTTGATGAGCTCTTTTGCTTGATCTGAAATTATGACATGCTCTCCTTCCTGAATCATTCTGGTAATATGCAGGGTAAATGCATCATTTTCCCTCCTATAGTCTGAGCTCCTAAATACAACTGAGGGTAAACCTCATAAATGATATCCTGTCCAAAAATTCCCTTTGTGTCCAATCCTCTATAGGGATGGAATCTAGCTAGCGCATAGACCAAATATGAGGTCATTGTGAAGGTCTTTGTCTGCAACACATTGGACAATTGTTTGTGAATTACTTGGATGATGACCCCTGCCCAATGGTAATTAATCTTTTCTTGTTCCATCCTCACAATTGCATGGCACATCCAATTCTCAAATGTACCTGCACTCTTCAATCCAAGCACCCTGCTAAGAAAGGTGATGGCATCATAGTACTCATTCTTGAATTTTGCTCTGAATAGCTACTTTGGCAATTTGGAGTAGTGAGACTTGGGCTTCTCCAACTAGGAATTGATTAGTTGTTGTGACTTCACAGTCTAGTCATCGTAAAACTCTTGAGCTGTCTCAATGGTGAATCCCACCACATGAGACTGGTTTGGCATATCAAAGGTTTGGGCAATGGAGACTGGGTTGAGATTTGCAACAACTCCCCCTTAAGGACCAATTATCCTCTGTGTATTACTGTCATAGTGCCTTGCACACTCCAGGACTAGCTCATAACATTGCACTGTAGAAGGGAAACCAGCTACATGGGACAAGTCCGATTCCATCATCCTTCTAGTTACCAAAGGAGGATCCTTAGCCACCATTCTTTCTTTAAATTCCTCGTAGTCCTAGAGGCCAATGTTTGTATTAGTGACTTCTGACCAGATAGAAGTGACCTTGCTCTTTGGGACCTTGCTCTTAATGTACAACTTAATCCTCTCTGCATCAGATAATGAGGAACCAGCTACTGCCTTGCTTGATTCATCCTGCACTCAACATGAAAATCACATTTAAAACCATAGGAGAGAAAGGTTAATCCATCAGAACCCATTAGAATGCATCTCACATAGTCAAGGTGTCATTAAATCTCATATAGAATGACCATAACACATTTCGGGTTTCAAGACCATCCACAGAATCTGAGCCAGAGAGAAATTCTAGGAAATTCTAGACCAATCAGATTCCAACGAAAAAACCAAGAAACACCTACTTAACCATCAAACCTGATCATTTTCATCAATAAATCACATGAGAGATCCAAATATGACATGAAATAATCATCAAATGCATCACAAATTATAAATGAATCCAATTATTTCATGTTCCTTTATATTTCACCAAATTTCGGGGAAATCCTTGAGGGGCGGATTTCCGCGAAGAACGGGCAAAAGAGGATTTTCGGGAAATCTGGGAGACGACAGATTTTGGAGAAATCCAAACTTGGTAGACATCCGCAGTTAAGGAAAAAATTTGAACCAACGGGGATTCCCAGAACGAAGGTTTCAACAAGAGTTAATCATTTCGCCGAGAAGTCTCGGCGACTCCCAGGAGTCTCGCTGAAGGAAATCACTAGGATAGGTTTCGCTAAGACATAGTGGTTTCGGTGTAACATCCTAGCGACTAAGGGGAAGTCTCAGCGAAGCATGAATGTCTCCTCGATAGGTCACTCAACAAGAGCAAGATATGCTCAGTGAAAGGTCTCACCGAAAGGGGGAGGTCTTGGCGAAGAAAAGGAATATCTGTAAAGCCACTGGATCCCTCTATGACCTCCTGGTGACATGGTTTGTCTTGCTGAAAGCGAACATGAACTAGCATGCCGATGAGACATTTTCTTACGGAGTGAGGTCTTGGCAAAAGCAAGGGTCTTGCTGACCGATATGCATACAAGATTTCATCGGTGTAAAAATGATAGTGTCACGACGATTCAACATGAACCTAGGAAGACCACTTCGGCGAACCTCCAGGTGGTCGATACGATATCTCAGTGATCTCGAATGGCCACAGTGAAGGGAAACCAGAAGGGATGGAGAGTCCCGCTTTTATCCAGACACTGAACCAACTATGGATTTTGAAAACTTTAACCTAGGGCAAGTCGGGGACGGACCTTTCATGAATTTTCTTTGCATTGTAGGTCAATCTTAAGATGAAATCACCTAACATGGCACTGCCCTAGGTCCGAAACCCTATTCATCCGCCATTGGCATACATGACATCTCATAATTTAGTTGTTTCCACTGTTGAGTCATCACTAGGGTTTACTAATTACTCTCAAGCAGGATTCATTAAAATGCAGATGGACACATGAACTCAAAACCTGCCTAGGAGATGACAAAGGATGCAATACTGAACAATCCTAGCACGAAATAAACAAATACACAGGAATTCAAATCCCACAAGCCCTCACAATACCAATGTGCCATTCATAATTCAATTCAAAGCAGAGCAATTAGACACATACCATTATAAAGCGGGAATTGATCTCAGAAGCAGCAAATGCAAAGATCAATGGTGTCCACAACAAACATAGGTGATAATGCGCAAGAAATCACCACCAAATCAATCAATTCAAACCCGAACACCCCAAAATCACAACCAAATACCCACAAGAAAGCACTTTTGAGCTCAATGAGGGAAAATAAGAAATAGGATGGCATAAAGGAACCCATAATCAAATTAAATACATCTCTCAGAATACACACGGAGCCATTAATGCAGTCGATAAGACAACCAGAGAAGGAATTTGAGAATTCAACAACAGGGCGGAACCCGGGAAAATTTGGACCACGCAGAAATCCGCGAAGATTAAAAATTCCTGAGTAACAAGGTCCAACCGTAATCCAAACGACGTCCGGGAAAATCTGACCAGGGTGGAAAATCCCGAATCCGAGTAAAAGCCCGAAATTCATCTAGGACTTAATATTTTCAATGAATAACTTGGGGGAAACACCTAGGCAATCAAAATAAACAATTTAAGCACGTGCCTGGGGAAGATAAAACCTCAAAAAGAAAAGGCCAAGAAACCAAAACCGAAGTGAAAGAGGGTCCCTACTTCCAGTGGGGCGTGTGTGCGAAAAGGGCACAACAATACACACATCAAAAGTCTACAGATCAAAACAACTCATTAAAATAAAGTATGGCAATTATTTATTCAAAAATGACAATCACATCAGCATGTCAAAAAAATTGACATATGGTCAACACAAGTCAAACTCAGTCAAAATAAGTCAAATGATCATAACCTGTCAAAATTTCAACTCTTGGTTAGCTTTCAGATGTGTCCTTCTAAAAGATAACCTCTGTCATTCATGCCTTAGGATGTGTCCTTCCTAGGCATCATCATTGTCATTCGACATTTTGAGGGATCCTATTGACATCTAAGGATCACTCCTCTCGACATCAGTATTCTTCAGATGTGTCCTTCTAAAGAACAAAATTTGTCATTTATGCCTTAGGATGCGTCCTTCCTAGGCATCATCACCGTCCCTGTCATTGGAATTTCAAGGGATTCCTTTTGACATTTAAGGATCAAACCTCTCGGCATCAACATTATTCAAAATGTGTCCTTCCTGAATTTAGAAATCTTCGGCATTTCATCAAAACCTTGACACCTTGGCATCTTGACATTACAAACCTGACATCCTGACATTAAAACACTTGGCATCCAGACACACTTGGAAAAAACTTGGCACTTGTCTTTTGGTTTTTCATCATGTTACTAGTTTTTCAGCGAGATCCCGACAATAGGATTTAGAGAAGCAACAATGTATCATGACGTTTTTCTTGTCTTTCGACACTCATGTTACTAGTTTCTCAACGATGTCTTGACTGGAGGATTTAGAAAAACAATGACATATCATGCTCATGGATTTATTTTGTCCTTTTGGCAATCATGTTGCTAGTTTCTCGAGGATGTCCTGACAACAGGATTTAGAAAAGCAATGGCATTTCATGAATTGTCCTTCTTGTCTTTTATGCTTGTGGTTGGTTATGACAAGAAAAACTGGGCCAATTGCTCTCTTAGTATGAGTCATGATCATCCTTGTTTGTGGTTGTTTGTCTCACGTGATGGTACGACCTTGCACACCTTGATCTATGTCATATCATGGTGTTTGTTGGCCATTACAATAATCTGCCCAATGATGATTAAGAGCAATAAATATTAAAGTCCTATGGTAAGGTTTTGAAGGATTTGGTCTAGGAACTAACATGCATCTCCTTCTGTCTTGTCATCTTCTCTCACCCATCTCATATAGGCATTGCATCCATATCATCATCCATATCTTTTGCACTAACATCTCTTTGTCTCTTCATATTCTAGTCTTCTCATCAATTTCAAGAGCACACCCATATTCTCGGAACCCATTTGTCCTCTCGAGGGGGCATACCATAACCCTCATCATTTTTCCTCATCGTATTTTGCACTGGGGCATATTTTTGACATATTTTCTTTGTCACAATGCGGCATGCTACATTATGACAAAGAGGGGCAAAATGTAGACACGTAAAAATGACCTAGGCCTGCAAGCTCTATTTTTACCACTTTCGTCCTAGCATAATTATGACATTTAATTATGTCCTTGGTCCACATTCGACTATTAATTAAATAATTCATAATTATTTAATTAATTCATGTCTCTTATATTATTCATGATTATTAAATAAATAAATTATATTTATTTATTCAATACGTCACTAAGGGTCTATTATCTTCTTACAATTAAATAAATTTATTAATTTATTTAATTACCTATTGTTCATTTATTCTTCCTGATTATTAAATAAATGAATTTCATTTATTTATTTACTATGTCACTAATTCCCATAATTAAATGAATTTATTAATTTATTTAATTATTGGTCATAATCCTCTAAATTAAATAATTGTCTTTAATTATTTAATTACCTAATTTGACATTTCCCTCATTTTAAATAAATCAATTATTTTAAAATGATTTCACATTATTAACTGTCACTTCATTTTAGTAAATAATCTGAAAAATTGATTATTTACTGTCACACAAAATCCATATTTCGAATTTATTAATTCAAAATGGTAATATTCTTCCAAAAATCAAGCAATTGAGCAGATTCTTGATTTTTCAAAATTTTTTTTTAGTTTAACTCTTATCTTATTGATTTTTTGAATCTCACAAATCAAGCAGTCTTTATCTTCTTGATTTTTGAAAATCTTCATCTTTTTGGCTAATTATCACATTTATTCTCGACCGCCGATTTGATTTTATCAAATGACATCTTGGCCACTCATTTAACAATCTTTCCCTAACCCTAATTAGGGATTGTCACATGAAATCTCGTCCACTGATTTTAGGCTTTGTCAGCTTTCAATCTCATCCGTCCGTCCAAAATTGCATTTTCTATAAAATGTCAATTTTTCTCACAATTTAGGGACCACTTCATTAATATAGACATTTATTCTTAGACATTAATTGCATACTTCACATTTTAGCTTATTTTAATTCGATCATAGTCATTTTTCATAGTCATAGGCATAGTCATTGTTAGTCTTTATTTAAATCCTTCAAAACTTGCATAGGACATAGGCATAGTCAAAGAATTGCTCACACGTTTGATCTGAGGGCAACCATCTGCAAGTTAGAAGGTACTATCAAGGTGAATCATGGAAAATCCTACGAACGACATGTATAATTGTTCTTATTTTTAGTTTTCATTGTTCTTGATAGGATCTTTGGGTTTATATGCTTTATTGATACTTAGTAATCTAACCTAACCTAAGATTTATCCTTAGATATAGTAAGCCCTTGATTGAAAATCAACTTGCATTCTTAGCCCTTGATGGGAATCCATGATCCATGCCTCCATCTTCCTTCCATTATGAACGTTGATTGATCCTTTTGATCTTGGCCATCAATTTCATTTTGCCTATTCTATAAATAGAGCTTGCATCTATTGAATAGGGATCCATATTTTAATAGTAAACTTATGATGTTAAAATCACTCTCATCTTGCACTCATATTTAATATTTTAAAAAACATTTTAGGTTATTTTACATGCATTATTAGCATAGAGCATCTATTAATGGCTTCCATAGTAGCTTAGTTGCATCCATTTAGTATATCTTGAAATTAGGGTTTTAATCTTATGAATATTGCATACATTTAGAATAGATTGCATACACTCACATCGATCATCATAAGCATTTATCATGTTAAAATAGCTTTCATCATGTTTTACAATACATCTTTCATTGGTTTCGTCGATTCTCTTCAATATAATCGATCGAACCAAGCTCATTATCCATAGGATTGGGAAAGGGTTGTCATTGCACATCAATGCAACCCCACTCCCCCAATACGATAAGTTTCAATGGATTATAATAGATGTTTGTGAAGCTTTTGTATTTTAATATGTTAGTTTTAATGGATTCTTAGCTTAGTTTGCATTGAATTATCTTATTGGACTGATGTTTAATGGCTTAATTATACTTCGAATCCTCATGGATCAAGTGTAGTTAGCCTAGATACTACATTCTTCGGTCACATCATCTACTTTAACTATTTATATCTTGTTATTTTATTCATACTTCATCTAGTGGTGAAGAGTATATGAGACTCCTTTCATGGTATGGATCCACGGTCTACCTAGGAGAAGACTATATGAAAGAAATCCTGGCATGAGATGGACACGAGTAGGAAAAACCATGGGTCCAACCTCAATGGGTAGTATGATCATTCCTAATGATTTCTCATTAAAATTTTCAAAACCATGGATACTAACATCATAGGGTTCTATGACATTTTTATCCATGCCAATTTTATCTAGGAGGTCAATACTACAAATATTAAGACCCGCTCCATTGTCTATGAGAGTACACCTAACTCTAATTTCATTAATGATAACCTTTATCATTTAGGCCTCATGTTTATTTTGGATCTCAAGTGGGGGTAATTCATGTTGAGGTAATGTAATATCCAACTCTATCACTTGCAAACAATCAAATAAGGTGGCTCATCATTCAGTCTAGTAGAAGATGGGACATCAATCTTTTGGAAAACCTCTTGGAGAATAATATTGTATGTAGGTGATTTTTGAATAAAATCCCAAAGGGAGATTTTTGCTAGAGTACAATGAAGTTTCTCAACAAGATCATACTCTTTACCATTACATTGATGAATGTTATATGTGTGAGCAACTGTGTGATAACTTGGTTTATGTGACACATGCTCACTAGTGAGTTTTCTTACAAAGTTCAAGATATGGACAAGGCATTGAGGAGGTCCTATAATGAGAGGTGACCTAAAAACAAAAAAAATCCAATAGACCTGATGCAAGCACAAATCTAGAAACCAGGTTCTAGGTATGCAAATTGACAACATGCCTTAATCTATTTTGGAGATCTCAAGAAAGTTTTTGGATTACTAGGACGCCCTAGGGTGTTTGATTCCTATAAGGTATTTTTCTAAGATTGCAATTTTAGAGGCACTAGTGACATGAACTAACTATATGATAACTTTCAAACCTAGATTTAGAATTAATTATGTTAATGTTTTGTAAGTTTTTGGATTGTGCAATGTGTTGTAACAACCTAGGGTTTTGGATTTTTGCAAAAATGAAACTATTCTACCAAAATTATGTAATGCTTTAGAAAATGTAAACAATTACTCTATAGATCTAACAATCTTCAATATTGAAATACAATATTTTGTTTATAAATTTGCAATAAATGAAGCAAAATGACAACTTTGTTTAACATGCAATAACACTTTTCTAGAATTTCAATTAAGATATTTACAAGTAGAATCAGACAAAGAATATAGAGACAAAGACCTATGCAAAAGTTTTCTAAGCCACCTATAGTAGGATAGAGCACCCAAGGGCATCTGAGTCCCTAATAGAGGTTTAGAAAAATGAAAAAATTGAATGTTTAGGTTGTTGTTTAAGGATGTTTCTATCTGCAAACTAGTTTGATAGTGATCGTTTTCCCAAAATTTTCCCAATTGAAGGTAATGTAACTCAAATGCAAATGTTTCAATAAGAAATGA
This sequence comes from Sequoia sempervirens, assembly GCA_007258455.2. NCBI lineage: Eukaryota > Viridiplantae > Streptophyta > Pinopsida > Cupressales > Cupressaceae > Sequoia > Sequoia sempervirens. The sequence goes on along the minus strand of VDFB02293908.1, from coordinate 16,724 downwards.
CAATTATGAATAAAATTTTGAATGTAAATCTGATCTAAATGACTTAAACTAAACCTATTGCAACTTATGATGCAATATGATATGCAATTTTTTGAATTTTTGTGAATTTTTATAATGCAAAAATAAAACCCTAAATGCAAAATGCAAAACCATGGAATACAAAACCTAGATCTAGGGTTGGATGAGTGTAATTTTTAGAAGGCTTATGATGTCAAAATGTTTGGTTCACCAAAATGTAACATATGAAAAAGGGAACCCTAAGTTTAGGGTATAAACCTAGGATTGCTTTTTCATCATTTTCAAAGGTACATTAGGATGAAAATAAATAAGGTGTTTAGATTGAGTTTTAGCCATGAAGGTGAGTTAATCAGACCTAGATTTGATCCTTTTGAGGCTTAGAAATGGACTAGAATTAATTTTCTATGATTAACCTAATTAGACTATATGGCCTAATATGAAAATGCAATATCACGATAATGCATAGACTAGAACAATAGTTTCCATGCAGATCTGGGAAGTGCAAAGGACTATGTACCTATCACCGAAAGTTGTATCTGATCATTATAGAAAGATAGGGTCACCTTAGGGTGAATGGGTCCTTGTAAGACACTTTGAGTCTATTTTTAGAGTCCTCTAAAGACAGATCTAAGACTTTTGTTTCCACTTGCAAAGTTTTTAGAACACAATTAGATAGTTTTGTAGGTGAGTTTTTATTTGTTGAAAATATGTAGGGCTTAAACCACAACAATGGATAATTTATCTTTGAGCTTCCCTCAATCCTCTTCAAACCTAAAACTTGCACATTCGAAGAGAGAAAATATTGGTCATTTAGGGGATTGCCTTAGTCAAATCCTGTATAGGTGTTTCCATAGTTTTCACAATAGAAATGCCAATGATAAAATGATAACGGATAGGAAGGAATGATGAAATCATAAATTGCTACAACTCACCATCATTCAATTGCTTCCTTGATGGACTAAATTCATTCACATCACCTCAAGGTCTTGGATCTTTCTTGCTTGATTTTCATGAATGCTTTGGAGACCTACAAAAGGGGTTAGCATTCACAAAACAATGATGACATAAACACATAAACTCACATAGGATTTGACATGATGCTTGGATCTTAAATTGTTGTAATGAATATCTAAAAATTTTCTCTTGAATTTCTCTTGACAATAATGCTTGCTCGTAAAACATCCTTCTTTCTTTCTTCTAGTTTTAAATGGTGAAAATACTAGGCATTTATAGGTATTTATTCAATTTCTTTAAAATTAATTCGCAATAGATGACCTTTTCAAAATTGGGTCCTAGTAGAATAGGACTTATTCGCCCTAGGGTGAATGGGTCCTGATCCTATTTTCTATAACATTAAGTGTTGAGGGAAAAATATCAATTGGATGGATTTGTTCAATGCTTGCAGTCTATTGAAAAATGATAAAAATGGGTCTTGAAATACATAATTTAGGAAAGAAAAATTAAGAAAAAGGCGGGGGCCCTATAGATATATTAGTAATAATTAAAATTTATAATAGGTAATAGTCCAAAAAACACCTTTACAATGAAGAGCTATCTACTAGCCCCAAGTTTTCTATTGAAAATGGGTCGATTATATAAAATATTCAAAAATCCACAACAAAACTTATTTTTTCAGCCTGAAACTAAAATATATTTGGACATGAAGAAAGTGAACTAAACACCCTTGCACGACCCCTAGACTAATTCTCCCTTGGGTCTTCCTACGATATTAAGATCATGTCTAGGACAGGACTTTGCACCCTTCTTGTTCAAGCCAAATCTTATCTAATTTTTTTGAATCTGTTGCTCCAGAACTTGGTACTCCAGAAACTGTTGCTCTAGAACTTTAGCCTCGATAGTCATATTCTTCTTACATGACCCCTGGATTGAATTCTCCCTTGGTTCTTCCTACACTATTAAGATCATTCCTAGGATAGGACCCTGCACCCTTCTTGCTCAAGCTAAATCTAATCTGAATTTTCTGAATCTGTTGCTCCAGAACTTGGTGCTCCGGAAACTGTTGCTCTAGAACTTTAGCCTCAATAGTAACATTATTCTTACCCTTAATGTACTCAACATCAAAATCATAAGCCTATATCTTACAAATCCATTTCTATTGATGCTATTTAATGGATTATTGCTCTGATACCATTGAAATATCTCTAGCTAAATTTGAACTATGTTTTTTGAATTTGTTGCTCTGAAACTTGGCACTTTGGAGATGTTGCTCTAGAATTTCATCAAAAACTTTTCTTGTAAGCTTTTCAACTATTTCTTTTCTTTTTCTTTTTATATTTTCAACATATATGGAGAGACTGTCCGGAAGGGTGAGCAAACAACACCACAACTAACGCCACCCATCACACAGAATCTTTGTTGTTGCCACCTTCATCTTTCACACATGGTCGAAGTCATGGATTCCTTAACAAATATTGCAGAAACTTTCGGGTATGCTTGCAATTCTATTTCATTATATACATCAATTTCTTTCCCATCACAACCCATATTCGCCAATTTTTCTACCATGCCATTCCCCTCTCTATAAGTATGTGAGATCATAAAAGTTTGAAATTTATCCAACAAAAACCAAATTGTTTGTAAAATATATTTCAAGCACCAACTATGCACCTTTCCCTCCTTGCAAGCATTAATTATAATTAAGGAATCCCCCTTGATGTGAACTTGTGCAATGCCCAATTTGAGGGAAATTTCCAATCCTTCCAGGACTGCCTAAGCCTCAGCCACATTATTCATGCCCATTGGAAGTGAAAATGAACTAGCCACTATTACTGATCCCAAAGAGTGTTAGATACAAATTCCTACCCCTGAGATGCCCGGATTTCCTCTCGAAGCACCATCAAAGTTAAGCTTGAAAAAATTAGAACATGGGGGTTTCCATTTGATTTCTTTTCTATTCACCATCACTCTGCTATTTTGATGTACACTTCTTGCAAACGAAAAAATTATGTTCCTCTAGCTCTTCAAAATAGAGTCATCCCAACTTGTGAACAAGGAGGATGTGTTATTATGTTTCAAAACATAATCATTAACCACTTCTAAAATTGCTTTCTCAATCTTGACTTTAACAACCTCAATTGAAGAACTTGATTTCCTAAAAAACACGTAAATTGTGTTCCCACCATATATTCCATATTACTAGTGGTGGAATAACTTGTCATATAGAAGCAAAAAAATAGGTTTTATACAATAATGGCCAGCTCTAGAAGATGTCCCAAATAGAATTTGGCAAAGGGTTGTGTAAGTTCAACTTGCTCTTTATGAACAACCAACAATTTTGTGCAAAGCTACATTGAACAAAAAAATGGTCTACATTCTCCAACTCTTCCTCACATAAAGGACACTTGAAAGGATAAAAAATTATTAGTTTAGTTAATCGATCACTCATTAAAATTCTCTTTCGTAAAGCTAACCATGCAAAACTTCCAGCTTTTGGGAGTATCTTGTTATTCCAGCAAAATGAATAAGCCCTCTGTGAGACCAACTGATCCCTATGCTGGATTAGAGCTTGATATCCTTGCTTCAGAGAGTAGGATCCCTCTTTCGAAGGAGCCCAAAAAATCTTATCAGGATTCCCTGAGATGAACATAATTCTACTTCTTAGAAAATCTTGAAGCAACAAAAATTGATTGGTAGAGAGGGATGAATCAGACTATTTTTTCTAGATTACTTTACTTGTTAGGCCTTCTGTTGAATGTACATAATCTAGAAAGTTTTCACCCCATTCTCTTGACAATACAACCCTAACTGCTGTAATTCCTGAATGTTTTTCAAAGGAGGCTTACCATTCCATGAATCCCCCCAAAACTTCACACTTTTCCCATCATGAATTTCCTACGTAATGAATGAAGTGATAATCGACCTGCATGACGTCAAGAAATTCCACATGGCTGATCTTGAAGGCGGGTTTGAAATAGTAAGAATCCTCAAGGGGTTTGGAGTGTCAAGATACTTAGCTTGCATTAGCTTGCACCACTTCATTTCAGGCTTTGTGTACATTTTCCAAACTAACTTGGCCCCAAATGCCATGTTCCTGATTGAGATATTGTGAATACCTACTCCTCCTTGAGATTTTTCCAGCGCCATGCTATCTAATGATATTAGAGGCACATTTTTGCAATCATTCATATTACCCTTCCATAGAAATTTTTTGATAATGCTCTCAATTTCAAGGATAACCGACTTTGGATCCTTGAGAACCACCAAAAAATAGTAAGGGATTACAGATAATACTAATTTTATTAAAAGAATTATGCCTGATAATGATAACCATCGTTCCTTCCACATTAGAATCCTTTCCTGTAATCTTTCTATTACTTTAACCCAGTAAGTAGCTTTATTTGGACCTTTGAAAAAAGGGATACCTAGGTATGCACATTGCAACACTGCTTGCCTAAACCCCAGTATTTTAATTATCTTATTTTTTATAGCCTCTTTTGTATTGAAAACATAAATTTTGGACTTAGAGGCATTAACTTTTTGAACTGATGTTGAGCAATACCTGTCGAGCACTTGTTTGATTTGAATGGCTTCATCCACAGTTGATCTACTAAAACAAATGGTATCATCTGCAAACAGAGAATGAGTTATTGAAATTTTTGTGTTTGAAATAGTAATGCCTCTCCAAAGTCCTAGGCTCTGTTTATAGGTAATTAATCTACTTAGCGACTTAGCCATTATAATGAATAGGAAGGGGGATAATGGATCCCATTGTCTCACTCTTTGTTATGCTGCAAAGAAGCCCGTAGGTGAACTATTGAGGATGATTGAAAAATTTTCTCCTGACAAGGAAGATCTAATCCATCTATTCCATTTTCCTTTGAAACCAAATTTCTCAAGAACTTTGTTAAGGAAATCCCAATCTACTCGATCGTAAGCCTTCACCATGTCCAGCTTAACAATGAAAGAAGGTAAACAATCAAAATAAATTGAGTGAAGGGTATCATGTGCAATTAGTGCTCCTTCAGATGTTTCATGACCTGTGACAAAGCCTCCCTTCTCCTAAGAGATAATATTTGCAATAAGAGGTTGCAATCTGAGGTATATGGCCTTGGTAAAGATCTTATAGACAGTGTTGCATAATGATATGGGCCTAAAATTTGCAAAGGTTTTGGGGTTTTTTAATTTTGGAATGATTGTAATGTTTGTCACATTGAACTTCCTGAGCATGGAACCAGTTCTTCTTAATTCTTCTAGGGACCACAATAGGTCATAGCACAAAAAATCCCACCCTTTTTGAAAAAATATTGTTGTAAATCCATCTGAACTAGACGCCTTATCTAGAGGCAATGAAAAACAACATCTTTAAATTCATCCAAGGTAAAAGGTTTGAGTAGGGAATCATTATCCTCATCTCGAATTAGAGAGGGAATAACCTCGAAAATCTCAACTTCATCTTTCCTGCACTAATCATCTTTGCCTTGCAGGGCTGTTAAAAGTTCAAAAAATAATCTCTTAGCTTCTCTCTTAATATATTGTTTTGACATTAGCAAGATGCCTGAAGCCATCTCTTGAATTGAAAATATTGTTGAAGTAGCTCTTTTTATCTGCACAAAAGCATGAAAATACTTTGTATTTCTATCACCCTCTTTAAGCCATAGTTCTCAAGATTTATGGCACCAATATATTTCTTCCCTAGCACATAACTCTTCCCAATCCCTTTACAATTGTTTTTCCTTCTCAAATAGATTATAGGCCCAAGCCCTCAAAAATATAAGATTTAACTTTAAACACAACATTGCACCTTTCTTTATTGCAAAAAATTACAACAAAAATCCCCATAGATTTATCTATATAAAAAACTGCTTGGACCCCTTCCCATTCTTCAGCCAATAATTCCTTTAATTTACCTAAATCAGGGGTCAAATTCACAAACTTACAAATCAATGCTTTATCTCTAAGATCCTCAACTTGAGGTTTCAATAGATGCTCCAGACATGCAATTTGTAATATGCCCTTTCAATTCACTTGGGAATCCCTTTGGCCATCTCCCCCTTCTTCTACCATGTTGGTAAGCTCCTACACTGAATGGGTAGGCTCTTTCCATCTCCAAATTTTCTTTCAAAATTTCCTTGGCACGCTTCTTTTTTTCCTGGAACCCTTATTTTTGATTTTTTTGCCTTGCCTAGGTAGCGATCCTGAAATGGTCTTTTGGGCCTGCTTATTCTCCAATGATCCCTTTCCTTTTTCCTTCTAGTTCTCCTTATTTGTATTATTGTCCAGTACATCCTTCTGAATCCCCTGATGCCAAGAGTTTTGTAAAGCTTCTTTTCTAAAATCATCTTGTATTTTGCTTTGTTGATTTCTCAAGGTCGACACAGAGTAGCGCCTTCTAGAGAAATCCTGGGGTTGTGCAAACCATTGGGATGACACTTGAGAATCTTGCACCGGCTGACTTCTTGTGTGATTAGGATGGAACCCTCCTTGACTCAGACCATGGGGCTCACCTCTCCCTTGCAACTTTGAAGCCCTAAGAGATCTGAGGTCAAGCTCGCTATCTTCATATAGCTTGTTCAAAAACTTTGTCTTTTTCATACTATCTTTTAGCTGTAAGATTCTACTCGCAGTCTCCTAGTCTCCTATCTTCTTTGCAAATATAAAAAACTAGCTTCTTACAATGATCCAGATGCCAACTAGGTCAAAACAAAACCCAATTAGGTTTTGCAAATCTATACTTTACTCTAGTAGGTTTGTGCCTTGCTTGTTGCCAAGTATCATTCCCTGTGGGTCCACCTTTTTGAAACTAGCCAACATATCCTTGAAAGCTTTGAGGCCCACGAGAGGACAAATTTCTAGCATCTTCTACATAGTTACCATTGCTACACCATTCCCTATTCCCTCCTAAAAGTTTGTCATCACTTTCCTAGTGTTGGAACCCGTTCCCTCCTAAAGATTGACTGTTGCTTTTCCAACGTAGGGACCTGTTCCCTCCTGAAAAGTGACTGTCACTTTTCCAACATTGAGACCCCTTCCCTCCATGATTTTCTCCTAAAATTTGACCATTGTAGATTCCAAAAAATTGACCATTGTTGTTCCAGTGCTTTGCCATTCCAAAAGACAATTTTAAATATTGTTAGTTTGATGGCCCATAATTTAGGAAGTTAGGAGCTTAATCATGTCCAATAATTTAGAGGGGACAAAATATAGTGTCAAATTGTCAAGGGTGAAAATTTACGATGCTACAATTTTAAAATACCACTTACAAATTTAACAATATTGTTAAAAGCTTCCTTTGTAATAGGTACTTCTCTGGTAGAGTGCATGAATGTAGTACAATAGTGCATTGGTATCTCAAATCCACATACAAAGACACATAACTACCCACTAGAATTAAACTAAAAATATTTTTTTAGGATTTTTCAAATCTATAATTAACTGACAGCTTATAAATTTTGGACTTTGAAATGGATAATCTGATAGATATAGATTATCAAGGTTCATGCATGGCATTCTACATAGTTTAGTATATTCTTGAATATGCATAGTTATGTCTTGGGCCTTTTTAACAAGATTGTTTGTTTCATCTAGCATGGGGAGAATAGTAGTTAAAGTTAAGAGTGTCCCTATATCGCTTAACCTTTATAAGAGGTGAGGAGCTTTGTCTACTATGTGGTGATATTCATACATTACTCCAATCAAGAATCAATATTCTAAAAAAACTTGTTGCATTAGTCCATGCAAGGAGATCCATCTGGTATCAACATCCTTAAGAAGCTTGTTTCCTCCTGTTATTCCCTTAGCAAAATTTTACAATTCTGTAAAACATTTGGGACTTTGGTAAAAGTATGAATAGAGCTCATGGACTAGATTTTTAACTTTTGATATTGGAAGAAACTTGCTTACAATTTGAAATGCTAAATTAATTTTGTGGGTCATGCAATGAATGACAATCATGTATGGTGAACAAGTAGTTTGCAACTTTACACAAAGACCATTCTTGTGACCTTGCATTACTAAAGATCCATTAGCTCCTACACACACCGACTTTCTGGTAATTGTGAAGTCATCCATACCTCCAAATTCATTCACATATTTCTTAACTAGTTCAAATAGACTTTACGATGTTGAACTCTCCTTATTTTTATGAACACGGAGTAGATGAATTTGGAAAACATGTTACTTTATAGTATACACATGCATACATACCCAAGAAGCATTATCTACTGAAATAACTTCATCAATGCAATGAAGGTTGACTCTTTTATTTTCTCTTTTAAATCTTATTTTTCCACCTCAGCAAGAAAAATTTCCCATTCCCATCCAATGGTTTTTAATCAATGTGTGCTAAGAAAGTGAGGAACACCCAAAAATGATAATAAATTATATTTTGGGTAGTTTTTCATAGGACAACCTCTTGACAAAATATGAAAAACAACACCCATTTGAACAATTTTTTCCAGTTGTTCTCCTATCATTATCTTTCCAAATTGAGTTTCAATTGAACCTCCAAATGCAGCAAGCTTCACCATTATTTGCATATTCTCATCATATTCTAACATACTTAACATGAAGACATTCTTCCTTTGATTTCCATCTCTCAACTGATTTTCCTTTTTGTCTAATATGATTTGTTTTTCATAAACATTACAAATATGATTTTCTATAGTGTCAAGCTTTAGGTAAAACATATTATCTCTTTTATATTTCCAACTACAAATATTACAATAATTAGGAAGTTGGGAAGTTAATTAGCTCCAATAATTTAGAGGGGACAAAATATAGTGTGAAATTGTCAAGGGTGACAATTTACGATGCTACAATTTTAAAATACCACTTACAAATTTAAAAAAAAAATTAAAAGATTCCTTTGTAATAGGTACTTCTCAGGTAAAGTGCATGAATTTCATACAATAGTTCATTGGTATCTCAAATCCACATACAAAGACACATAACTACCCACTAGAATTAAACTATAAATAATTTTTAGGGTTTTTCAAATCTATAATTAACTGACAGCTTATAAATTTTGGAATTTGAAATGGATAATATGATAGATATAGATTATCAAGGTTCATGCATGGCATTCTACGTAGTTTAGTATATTCTTGAATATACATAGTTATGTCTTGGGATTTTTTCACAATATTTTTTGTTTCATCTAGAATGGGGAGAATAGTAGCTAAAGATAAGAGTGTCCCTATATTGCTTAACCTTTGTAAGAGGTCAGGAGCTTTGTCTACTATGTGGTGATATTCGTACATTACTCCAATCAAGAATCAATATTCTAAAAAAACTCGTTGCACTAGTCCATGCAAGGAGATCCATCTAGTATCAATATCCTTAAGAAGCTTGTTTCCTCTTGTTATTCCCTTAGAATTTTTTAAAAAATTTACAAAATATTTGGGACTTCGATAAAAGTATGAGTAGAGCTCATGGACTAGATTTTTAACTTTTGATATTGGACGAAACTTGCTTAAAATTTGAAATGCTAAATTCATTGTGTGGGTCATGCAGTGAATGCCAATCATGTATGGTCAACAAGTAGTTTGTAACTTTACACAAAGACCATTCCTTTGACCTTGCATTACTGAAGATCCATTAGCTCCTACACACACCAACTTTCTAGTAATTGTGAAGTCATCCATACCTCCAAATTCATTCACATATTTCTTAACTAGTTCAAATAGATTTTACGATGTTGAACTATCCTTATTTTTATGAACATAGAGTAGATGAGTTTGGAAAACATGTTGGTGTATAGTATACACATGCATACATACCCAATAAGTATTATCTACTGAAATAACTTCATCAATGCAATGAAGGTTGACTCCTTTATTTTCTCTTGTAAATCTTATTTTTCCACCTCAACAAGATAACTTGCCCATTCCCATCCAATGATTGTTGACCAATGCATGCTAAGAAAGTGAGGAACACCCAAAAATGATAATAAATTATATTTTGGGTAGTTTTTCATAGGACGGCCTCTTGAAAAAATATGAAAAACAACACCCATTTGAACAATTTTGCCAGTTGTTCTCCTATCATTATATTTTCAAATTGAGTTTCAATTGAACCTCCACATGCAGCAAGCTTCACCATTATTTGCATATTCTCATCATATTCTAACATACTTAACATGAAGATATTATTCCTTTGATTTCCATCTCTCTACTGATTTTCCTTTCTGTCTAATATGATTTATTTTTCATAAACTTTACCAATATGATTTTCTATAGTGTCAAGCTTTAGCTACAACTTCTTATCTCTTTTATATTTCCAACTACAAATATTACAATTGCATTATGTTGGAGGTTCATCTTTTTTTGCATTCTCCATCGGTTGAATGAATGGGTACTTTGACAACCAATCAATCTAAAAATTCCTTATCGTATCCCACTCATGACCCATTTTTTCTTTGGCTTTTCTTTTCCTCTTCCTTGCAACAACATCAACTATAGTGCCAGTATTTTCATCCAAGTCAATTGACACATTCTTTCTAACTTGGGTATCCCTTTGAAAATATTTTGTGACATTTTAATCCTCGTCTAACTCAATTAACTCAATCACATCTTCTAGTGAGGTATTGCCAATGCCTTCTTCATTAATATTTGATGCAAGAGTTGATGATGTAGTACCATCTTGATCTGATGGATCAGAAACATTAGGAAAGGAAGACTTATGATAACTCTACATTTTGGGTGTTTTGATGGCCTCCCTTCACCACTGTAATCAGACGTACTATTGTTGCACATGTTTCTCGACATCTTGATCTCTCACAAAATAAAAGTTGGAAAAAATGTCTTCTTATTTAAGGACATAGAATATAGAATCTAGATCTTATTCCCTTCTCAATATCATCTTTAAGATTCAAGCAAGAATGGAAAATAGTTAAAAAAATCTTATAACACTATGAAGAAATGATCACTTACCTTTAGGTTTTCACTAACTCGCTATTTGTTAATGCAACAATGAATGTAGTTGTAAGTTTGTAACTTGCCTATGATCATGGTTCCAAGTCCAAATTTTGAATTGAGAGCTCACAAGTTTAAAACTAAACAAAATGTGTAAGAATAAATCAAAGTTCCAATTGTATTTATATCAGTCCATATTTAGTAAATTCCATAGGATTTTTAAATGGTATGGTAAAAATTTGGTGAATCTCATGTGACTATACAATGATACATTTAAATGTTGGGCTAAAAATCCTCAACAAAACACATATGTTGTAGTTTTTTCAAGGTGATTATGGCCCTAGAATTAGCATGGAGTTATCATAGTATTAGAAAAATGAGTCCTCATATGCAATTATTTTTTAATGTAATTGGTGAAATGTGTCCTCAATCATAATTTTTTAATGTTATTGGTGAAATGGGTCCTCATACACAATTATTTGTAAATTTTATTGGTGAAATATGTCCTCACACATAGTGAACATTTAATGATTTTGGTGAAACATTTCCTGATACACAATGTCATTTTAATACTATTGGCGAATATGTGGGTGATTTAATACATGCTTCATAGATTCCAGGTAAAAATATTAATTGCTCTGTTGGAAACATGTAGTTTGTTATTGTGAAACTATTAATTAAATATGCCTCCTAAAATAAATCAATGGAAAATTGAAATGCACTAGATTGATAATTTGTAAAATTTGGGTGATTTGACCACCCTGTTGGTTGCAATATATTTGCTAATTTTGACTTGGCTGATATGAACTATTTTCCAATTGTTGAAGATTCACCGCTAAAAAATTCATTCAAAATAATATTTCAATAAATTTAGTAGTGAATGGTTCCATTAAGACAAACAATATAGATTTATTAGGGCCTATCTTAGTAGTTTATAAGTTGAAATCAATATTGTTATAGATTTAGCAATTTATAACTCCTTATTCTCAACATTTTTTCTATTATACCATACCTAAAAAATTCAAGTTTAATTTTAAACTCAATACCACCTTTTAATATTTACTTTTCCAATTGATATATGTAACTTATTTATATTATGTCAATACATCTATTTCACATTGTTCAAGATTCAAAGTAAATATTGTTGATGTTTATGGCAGCGTCGTGGTCTTCTTCCAGCAATCTCCCTTTTACTTGTGATAAATTAAATATAGCCAAGGGGCTATTTAATTTATAAAGAAAACTATTTATTGAGGAGACACAAATTTCTAAAGATGGCCGACCTTCCTTGTAATCAATATTCATTATTTGTAATTATGTTTTTTGTGGCCGACCTAGTTATTATTTGGGATTATATTTTCCTTTGGTGGCCGACCTCCTTCTTGAAGAGGTGCGACCTCTCTTGTAACAATGTATATATAAAAGGTCACTTTCTCACATTCCTGAATCAAGCAAGTTCGATTATTCCTTCTCTCAAGTGCAATTTCTATCAAGAGAAGATCCTTCCATCTAGTGTGAATTTCTTTGAAGGCAGATTGTGAATCTATTCAAGTGCAGAATTATGTTCAAGGAAGGGTAGACTGTTATCTGTTGTTACAACCATTGCTAGTGCTGAATATTGGCCTTGTGTGTGGCCACATTGTAAAGTGTATTGTTTCCATTACTTATATATATAAGAGATATATTGTTGTTGGGTTTTTTCTCCCTCAAGAGGAGGGTTTTCCCAGGGTATCTGCTGTGTCTTTGTGTCTGATTTTGAATTAATTTTTTGTGCATTAAATCTGATCATAAAACTAACATGGTATTAGAGCGGGTTTGAAGAAGATCGTGATCAGATTTTGTTATCGCAATGATACTCTCCATTCTCTTTTCATATCTTTGTCTATCTCTATTTTAGTCAAGATGGTGAACGGTCTTAAAATTGAGGATATACTCGAGGGAGCATCCAACTACACATCATGGAGGTTTAGAATCATGCTCACCTTGGAAGAGAATGATTTGGCTAAGTTTGTGGAGACCAAAGTTCCTAAACCAGAGGAGGAAGAAGAGAAGTTGCAGTGGAGGAAGAAAGACATCAAGGCAAAGAAGATGTTGATTGATTCCATTAAGGACCATATTGTTCGTATTGTCTCTAAGTTGAAGACGGAAAGAGACATGTTCAAAACATTGGAGGAGATGTACGAAATCAACAACACTAGCTAGGCACTTTCCTTGAAGCAACAACTTCTTCATGTTAAGATGGCAGGAGGAGAATTTGTCATCACCTACTTCATGAAGATTTCTGAATTGAGATATCATCTCTCTACCATTGGTCATATTGTTGATGACAAGGATTTGACCATGTTGGCTCTTAATGGTCTTCCTTCATCTTGGGAGTCTTACATTCAAGGAATCAGTGCGAGATCGAAACTTCCCAAGTTTGATCGATTGAGGGCAGACTGTATTCAAGAGGAGTTGAGGTTGGTTGCTAGAGGTATTGGTCGAAGCTCTACAAATGAATATATTCATGTTCTTTTCACTCAATCCTCAAAGAAGGAAGGAAAAGGAGGAAAGAAAAGATATTTCAAGAGGAATAGAGATAAGGGGTCAGATGGTGCTCTTGCATTCAAGAAGAAGTGGGACCTCTCCAAAGTCCAATGTTTTTGTTGTGACAAGTTTGGTCACTATGCAAAGGATTTCCCCACCAGGCCTAATCAACATGCTTCATTTGCAAATGTGGATGAGATCTCTCCTTAGAAGGATTCTATGGAATTTCTATTCTAAGCCATGGGCCTGTGTTCAATCCATGAAGGTTGTGTGCTGATCTAAGTGAAAAAAGCAGTGTATCATACTATGTCCAGTATGTGCATCCATCAGAATATTTAAAGAGATATGTATTCTTTGTTTGTTAAGTTATATCATTTATTTGGATCTTGTAATTAGTAAAGAGAGATAGTGGTTTCTCTTGAATTGTGTTCACTAGCATAAGATCCTTTGAAGATTTCATTTATTGCAAGCTAGTTGTGAAGATCTCTAAGTGTGACTCTGAAATAAAAAGAGAATTCCAATTTTGATGGTGATTAGTTGGTCACATTGATATCATTCTCTAATGCATGAACTATGATAGAGCCTTGAACTCTTGGAAAAAGTTGATTCTACATGCTAACTGCATAATGCATTTAAATTTGTAGTTGTTTAGATTGTCTTTTGTTGTGTTGAGTTTAGCACTTTCGAGAGGAGTAAAAATAAATGGAAGAAATAGCTATATAAAAATTCAATAAAGATAAGTATCTTTATCCCTTCATTCTTATTCTTCGATACATTTCTCTTATAGGTTGATTTATTTAATTCATTTTTGTAATATTGTTATAACCTGAGATGGTAAACCTTGTATAATTCTAGCCTTGATATTTCTTTGGATAGTTATAAACTGCTAGTAATCTCTCTCTAAAATTATTTCAGGACAGTTCTAGGAGCAAGAAGGTGATGAGAGATTGCTTATTGATGAAAAGCTTGAGGCATCTTGTGAGGAAGTCATGCCAACCAAAGAAATGATCAAGCGTAAAGTCACAACTTGCAACCATGGGACTGAGTTGGTGGCTAGAGGGAGTTCACTTCCAGAAGTCTTCTTTGCAATCTCTAAGGTAGGTATCAAGAGGGAGTTCTATGACTCACTGAGAAGAAGTGAAGGTTGCAGCATTGCAAGGCCGATGATAAAGTCCTTGGAAGACCTCTTCAGCTGCTGAGAAAAAAATTGTACAAAATAATCTATTTGGATTTGTCATTGGTAGCTCCACAAACCTATTTAGAATAGAGTCATCTGGGATGAGGTCGAGGAGGATAATCCTGAACTCTCTACAATATCAAGGTGTACTCTAGAAAACATTTATCTAAGGAAAGTGTTGCAAAAAATCTTGGACGAAGAGGTTAGAAGGTTGATGCAAGTGCTTCAAGATTTAGAGGGAGCCTACAGAACCTGAAGAAGATGGTAATCTAGTTGATCTTGGTTCTTTATGTTGAAAACAATTTTAAAAAACTTAAGGAGGTTGCAACTAGTTCAAATCTGGTGGATCCTTCTATGTACAGTTAGTTGATTGGATTGTTGATGTATCTACACTAGACCAGATATCTGCTATGTAGTGAGTGCACTTAGTCAGTTCATGTGTGAACCGAGATAGATATATCTTGTTGCAGCTAAACATATCTTGAGATACTTGCGTGGCACAATTGGATATGGGTTGAGATATTCTTCAAATGTGGACTTGGAGCTGCATGGTTATACCGACTCTGATTGGGAAAGGTGTGTTACTGATCAGAAGAGCACCTCTAAATGTTGCTTTAGTTTGGGATCTACTATGATTTCCTGGTGCAATAGGAAATAGTCATATGTAGCATTGACTACAACAGAGGCAGAGTATATTGTAGCTTGTGTGGCAACTCGAGAAGCAGTATGGCTTCGTAAGCTCCTTCCATGATTGTTTGGAAAATCAATGGAGCCTACTATCATTCATTGTGATAACCAGAGTTGTGTACATCTTTCTATTAATCTTGTGTTTCATGACATAACCAAGCATGTTGAGATCAAATACCATTATATCAGAGATATGGTATTGAGGAAAGCTATACAGTTGAGGTATATCAACATTGATGAGTAGACGAAAAAAATTCTCACCAAGCCTCTCTCCAGGATAAAGTTTTTGTACTTTCGAGATAAGCTCAGTATGGTGGAGAATACAACCTTAACTGAGAAGGATTCTCAGTATCAGTGATCCTCTTTAATGAGTTCTTCTCTGTGAGAGAAGTTCGAGGTGAAATCCCTTGTTAATGCATTCTTCTCTGCAAGAGAAGTTTGAGATGAAATTCCTTGTTCCACCCTCTGGGAGAGCCATGGTGGATGTCATGTGTGTGACTCCATGACAACATCACGTGAGATATTTCTTGATGATTTTATTGTACTTGTGTTTCACCCTCTGGGAGAGCCATGGTGAACGTCACATTGAGGTGATAACATCATGTAAGTGATGAACACTTGTGCATACCATACATGGTTGTAGCCATTATGGTTGATATCACGATGAGGTGATATCTTTCTTTTCCACATGTGGTTGTAGCCATTATGGTAAACATCGCGATGAGGTGATATGTCTTGTGCAGCTGGAAGAATCCTCCCCAGCTGAGAGGGAGTGTTGATGTTTATGGCAGCATCATGGTCTTCTTCCAGCAATCTCCCTTTTAGTTGTGATAAATTAAATATAGCCAAGGGGCTATTTAATTTATAAAGAAAATGATTTATTGAAGAGACGAATTTCTAAAGATGGTCGACCTTCCTTGTAATCAATTATCATTATTTGTAATTATGTTTTTGGTGGCCGACCTAGTTATTATTTGGGATTATATTTTCTTTTGGTGGCTGACCTCCTTCTTGAAGAGGTGCGACCTCTCTTGTAACAATGTATATATAAAAGGTCATTTTCTCACATTCATGAATCAAGCAAGTTCGATTATTCCTTCTCTCAAGTGCGATTTCTATCAAGAGCAGATCCTTCCATCTAGTCAACAACATCAAAACCCTTATCCTAATAGGGAATATGTTAACATAGATTTTATAATTTTAAGCCCTATAACTAAGGGGCATATTATTAAACATACCTTAGCCCCTTGATCAAATAGAATATTTAGCTAAAATATGTAGCTTAAAATCCTTTAGTGAAGATTTAAATCTACAACATCTATGTCTAAATAGTCAAATATAGCCACCCCAAGGTTTATAATAGTAGCAATCAACCAATTTAAATGAATAACCTTGAGAGAAGGTCCGTTATATACATGATACTATATGCAAAAACAAGAGAAAAA